>JBAKBP010008620.1:0-89878 GCA_037953745.1 Lithodes maja | reverse complement strand
TATCTATCTCTCTCTCTCTCTCTCTCTCTCTCTCTCTCTCTCTCTCTCTCGAGAGAGAGAGAGAGAGAGAGAGAGAGAGAGAGAGAGAGAGAGAGAGAGAGCGCCCGACGCGCCAACCCGCCAACAGCACTTCGCTCTCGCTGCTCGAAATCTGACCATAACTTGAGTACTCCATTACTCATCCCCTTATTTGTTTGCATGAGCTGTAGCTAAGCTCTAGCTTAACTGCCCTGTAGTTGCTTTGCATGTAATTTTGCTGTGTTTTTGACTGATAAACGTTTGTTTATCGAGACTGCTTTTGTTTACATTTGTACCGGTTAGTGACGACCGACGCTCTAAAGTAAACAAACTATTTGCTGGTTTCATATTATAAAGTTCTAGCACTTATTGTAGATATTTTAGCCCTCACTGTAGTTAAGTGCTTAGCAAACCACCCAGTAGTTATCTTGCATGACATTGTACTGTAGTTTTGACTGATAAACGTTTGTTTTTCAAAATTCTATTTGTCAGGTTAGTAGAGACGCCGCCGATACCAGCGCCACCTGTGTACGCATAAACAAACCCTCTTCTTGTATTTTATATATCAAAGTCTAGCCAATACTGTACTTGGTTGAACTTTTTTATCTTGGTTATCTATATAAATCGCACACACTAACATTTGTCAAGATAGTTTTAATATTGGGTTAGAATAATTTAGTTACTGTAATACTTTTTGATAGCCTATTTATTAATCGCATTTCAGATACTTGTCACCATAATAGGCCTCTCACACTCTTGCCAGGGATATTACTAACTCCATTATTATTATTATTGTGTCGACCACTGTATAAACTAATATACAGGCTTTAGCCTAACTGTGTCATACTGCTAACATAATTTTATTTTTATTTTCAGGCATAAAATTGTGTTCTATTGCTAACATATTCTTTTTGTGATCAACATATTCTTTTTGTGATTTACAGGCATTAATTGTACCATATTGCTAACCAATATTTTTTGTTACTGTACTGTATACTGCTTTCCAGTGTTCTCACTAGGCTAAATTAACCCTCTCCCCTTTTTTTCTCCCAGTAAATTTTGTAACAAATTACTAGTCCATTTACAATTTTCAGGCTTTAACTGTGTCATACTGCTAACATCAATTTTTTTTTTTCAGGCATAAATTGTGTTCTATTGCTAACATATTTTTTGTGATTTACAGCCATAATATTCTTTTTGTGATTAACATATTATTTTTGTGATTTACAGGCATTAATTGTACCATATTGCTGACAAATATTTTTTGTTACTGTACTGTATACTGTTTTCCAGTTTTTTCACTAGGCTACATTAACCCTCTCCCACTTTTTTTTTTTCCCAGTAAATTTTGTAACAAATTTCTAGTCCATTTGTGATTTTCAGGCTTTAACTGTGTCATACTGCTAACATAAATTTTTGTTTTTTTCAGGCATAAATTGTGTTCTATTGCTAACATATTTTTTGTGATTTACAGGCATATTAATTTTATCATATTGCTAACAAATTTTTTTGTGATTTTCAGGAATTAATTGTATCACATTGCTAACATACATTTTTTGTGATTTTCAGGCTTTAATTGTACCATTTTGCTAACATAAATTTGTGTGATTTTCAGGCATATTGTGATTATATCGTCATGGCGCCGCAACGAACCTGCACGAGTTGTTCCGGTAAATTTGGCCCTACCATGTTTGTTGATACTGATGTCCAAATTTGTAGATTTTGCCAGCTCCGAGAGAAGATTGCGGATGAATTGAATGCAGCTCACCGCAAGATCGATGCCCTGACTACGAAGCTTGAATCCCTTCAAGAATTTGCCACACTCAACGTAGGAGTGCCCTCGGCCCAAGAAACCACTACTATGTCAACCGCCATTCCAGTGCATACAGTACCGGTACCCACACCAGCAGCTACCTTAGATGTTGCAGATAATAATAATGACTCTACTCTCACTCCCCCCCAGGACAACTTTCAGTTAGTGAGAAACAATGTCCATCCCAGTACCAGTACCAGGAAGGTCATCCCGACAACATGCCAAAACCGCTTCAAAATTCTGGCTATTGACGAGGAAGAGGAAACGGAAGAAGTTCGGCTTGTGGGCGACTCCATGGTCCGTGGCCAACTAACCGAGTTCTGCGCCAGGGCACCCAGGACCAGAAAGCGATTCTGTATCCCAGGTGGCGGCGTGGACGACATTGTTGCGGCTCTGGAAGAGGTTTCCAGGCTCGCCCCCGCAAGCACTACGTACGTCATCCACGTTGGATCTAACGATGTCCAACGGACGCGGTCAGAGGAACTACTTTGCAAGTACCGGCGGCTGATCAGGTCCTTCAAGGAAAAATCTAATAGAATCTTAATTTCAGGAATTGTTCCCCGGATTGATGTAGAAAACCGATTCTACAACATAGCTACCAGTACAAATCGCCGACTAGCCAAACTCTGCAGGGAGGAGAACATCGGCTTTGTCGACACGTGGGATAATTTTTACTATGATAAATCTTTGTTTTCAGGAGATGGTGTACATCTCAATGAAGTAGGAGCTGCACGTCTTGGTCGTCTGCTGAACGATGCAGTCAAGGATTTCCGTTCAAAAAACGGGGTCAACCAGACCCAAGACAGGGTAGTGTAAGTCAAATACGAACTGAAAATTCAGACAATGCACAATCAGTAACATCCAACTCTAATACTCTTAAGGTGTTTTATGTAAATGCTCGTAGCATACGCAATAAATTTTCAGATCTAGAGGAAATCGTGTTTACAGAACATTATGATATAATCGGCATTACAGAATCTTGGTTAAATACGGAAGACAGAGACTTTTTAGCCGAATATACGCTTCCTGGTTATACAATGTTTGAGAAAAGTCGGATCAATAGAAATGAAGGAGGAGTTCTGTTTTTTATAAAGGAAAGTCTTAATCCCGTCTTAATGTCAAAACCTCAAATTGCGAATATAGACATAGCTTACGTACTATTAAATAATAAACGAGGAACTAAAATAACACTAGCTTTATTATACAGACCCCCATCTCAATCAGTGCAAACTGACAGTGAAATTTATGAACAAATTGCAGAAATAACTAACATACAAGATACCGTAATTCTTGGCGATTTCAACTTACCCGTGACTAAATGGGGCGATATTCTTACTTCACACTCTGGACACGACCTCTATGCTAACTTGCAAGAGAGTTCACTTTTTCAATTTGTACAATCTCTGACCCGTGGTAATAATGTGCTTGACCTTGTACTCGCAACAAAAGAAGAATTAATAGAGAATTTGAATGTTGGTGATGAATTCAGTAACAGCGACCATCGTACGATAACTTTCACTTTAAAGTTTACTAGTAACAAATCAAATAGCAGCATTGAGAAAGTCCCTAATTTCAAGAAAGCAAATTTTCATAAACTTATATCAAAACTTAAAGAAACTGACTGGAGCTTTCTGACTAACAATAACGACATAAATACATCTTGGGAGTGTTTCACAACCACTTACCTTAAGGCAGTGCAAGACTGCATACCATCGAAAATACGGCGTCCAGGCCAAAATGATAAGCCCAAATGGTGGAATAAAGATATTTCAGACTGTCTGCTTGCTAAAAAATTTGCGAAGGATAGATTAAAATCCTCACAAAATGACGAAGAACGGGTGAAATTTGTAGAGCTACGACGCAAAGCCAAAAAGTTAATTAAGCAAAGTAAAAAGACCCTGGAGTTACATGTTGCGAATCAAAGTAAAACAAACCCGAAAGAATTCTATAGTTATATCAGAAAGAAAAAAGTAGTTACTTCAACTGTTGGACCGTTAGTCGATGAAAATGGAGAATACACCAAAGACGAAGTACAAATGAGTAATGCCCTCAATACCTTCTTTGCATCAGTTTTTACAACCGAAGACCTCAGTGATATCCCTACACCATCGCCGATTCAGATTGATAATTCAGATGTTCTAAGCAATATCACCGTTACAGAGAGAGAAGTATTGAATTGTTTAGATAAACTCAAGGTAAATAAAACGCCTGGACCTGATACAATCTCACCTAGAGTTCTAAAGGAAGCTAAGGATGAGCTCTCCAAACCACTGACATTGGACTATGCCTGATCAGTGGAAGCTAGCCAACGTAACACCGATATTAAAAAAAAGGCAGCAAATCCCTACCCAGTAACTATCGTCCAATTAGCTTAACATCAATTGTATGTAAAATGCTAGAAAACGGTCATAAGAGGACAGACTCGTAAATCACTTAGAGGCAAATAACTTACTTAAAGATACTCAACACGGCTTTCGTAAAAAAAACGTTCCTGTTTAACAAACCTCTTAGACTTCTTCCCACGATATCTTCAAACCTCTACGATGAGAGTAGTAAGCTGTAGATATTATATACCTTGATTTTCAAAAGGCCTTTGACAAAGTTCCCCACAAACGATTACTGCTAAAACTAATAAAGCGCATGGAATAACAAGACGGTGTGTTTGAAATGGATAGAAAATTGGCTCCTCAGCGACAGAAAGCAAAAAGAGTAGTCATAAACGGTAAGGCATCTAAATGGACCAATGTAAGTAGTGGGGTACCCCAGGGATCGGTACTAGGACCAATTCTCTTTCTAATTTACATCAACGACATAGATGAGGGTCTCACCTGTACAGTCTCGAAATTTGCTGATGATAACAAAAAATTGCAAATAGCGTACTCTCAAAAGAACAAGTTGACGATATGCAACACAATCTAGATAAATTGTCATGTTGGGCCCAAATTTGGCAAATGAGTTTCAATGCGGATAAATGTAAAGTACTACATATCGGATACCTAAATGAGAAAGCAAACTATTCGATGAATGGCACTCAGCTTAAGAATGTAAACAAAGAAACCGATCTGGGGAGTAAACAATATCGAGTAACCTAAAACCGAGTCAACAATGTTCAGAAGTTGTTAAGAAGGCAAACAAAATAATTGGCTTTATAGGCAGGTCATTTGAGCATAAATCCAAAGATGTTATCCTAACCCTTTACAATTCCTTAGTCCGCCCTCTTCTAGAATACTGCGTTCAATCCTGGTGCCCTTATTACCAAAAAGATATAAACAAGCTAGAACGAGTTCAACGTAGAGTTACCAAAATGATACCTAGCCTAAAGAACAAACCATACGAAGAGCGTCTTAGAGAATTAAATCTATTTCCTTTAACCCAGCGCAGATTAAGAGGTGACTTAATTCAAGTGTTCAAAATCATCAAAGGCATCGACAATATAAACTGTAGTAAGTACTTCACTATCGACCAATCTAATTACACGCGGGGAAACGGTTGCAAAATTATTGGTAAATCTTTTAACTCACACGAATCTAAGAATTTCTTCTTCAATCGAGTTGTCAACTTGTGGAATGGGCTTCCCTGAGACGTTATAGACTGCAGCACCGTTGATTCATTTAAACTCCGCTTAGACAAATATCTCGCATCAAACCCGCGACTGACTGCGTTTGTAAATGAATAACTTTATTGTATACCCCCCTCAGTTACTAACCCATCTGTCCCCTACTAACTTCCTAATCCTGCCACGGACATTAGTTCTAGGGCAGTAGTTCCCTTTCCAATGTTCCCCTTACCCACTCTAAACCACTGTTTTGGACACTTGATCCTCAGTGTTTTTGGAGGACAAGCAGCCTAGAAGGGTCACTAGACCTGTTGTTGCTTGATTTCCTTTGTACTCCTTTGTACTCTGTCTATCTATATATCTATCTATCTCCCCTCTTCTCCTATTTATCTATAGATATCTATTTATCTATATCTACCTATCCATCTATCAATGTATCCATCCATCTATCTGTCTATCATCCCATCAACGTATCTATCTACCTATCCACATATCAATTCCACTCTCTTCACCCATCGCTAATCACCCAACCAATAATTATCATCACACTCCGCCAATGACCAATCAGCATCTCTCAATTCCCCCTCCCGCCCCCTCCTCAGTCAAAGGCCGCTGATGAAACTAATTAGGTGTTTTTGCTGGGATTCGAACCATGGCCACCACCTCCTTCTCCTAGTCATTAGCCTGCAGCCAATCAACCGCTCCTTCCAGCTCGCTCTATTCATTAGTGGTGTTCCTTTGGTTTCTATGGCCTGGCTTCTAAGGACGTGTGTGTGGGGGGGGGGGGTTATGTATGTATCTGTGTGCGTGTGTGTGTGTGCATGTGTGTGTGATAAAGTGTGTGTGTGGTGTGTGTGTTTTGTCTGTGTGTCTGCGTGTGTGTGTGTGCATGTGTGTGTGAGAAAGTGTGTGTATGTGTGTGTGTGTGTGTGTGTGTGTGTGTGTTTGTATGTGTGTGTGTGGTTATATATGTGTACGTATCTGTCTGTATGTCTATCTTTATGTAACTGTCTATTTCGTTATTAATTTTATCTGTATGTAAGTATTCATTTATCTATCTTTATTTGTCCTATCTACTGTCTGTCGGTCTGTCTGTCTGATTATGGATACGTCTATATGTTTGTCTGACTTAAGTAACTATCAATTAACTTATCTAACTTTCTCGTATCTAAAGCCGCTGTCACACGAGTGCTTTGTCTTCAGGTCAGTGACATGAAGACGCTATCTGCGAACGTTATCAATAAAGTGCTCCTCCTCGGATGGCGTTTTTTATCCATCTGTCTGGCTGTCTCTCTCTGTCTATATATCTATCTATCTATCTTTCTTTCTATCTATCTATCTTTCTATCTATCTTTCTTTCTACATCTTTCTATCTATTTTTCTATCTTTATATCTATCTATCTTTCTATCTATCTATCTTTCTATATCTTTCTATCTATCTTTCTTTCTATCTATCTATCTTTCTATCTATCTTTCTATATCTTTCTATCTATCTATCTTTCTATATCTTGCTATCTATCTTTCTATCTTTCTATCTATATATGTCTATCTATCTTGCTATATCTTTCTATCTATCTATCTTTCTATCTATCTTTCTATCTATCTTTCTATCTTTTCTTTCTATCTCTCTATCTTTCTATATTTCTATCTATTTTTCTATATCTTTCTATCTATCTTCCTATCTTCTCTATCTTTCTTTCTATCTCTCTATCTTTCTATATTTCTATCTATTTTTCTATATCTTTCTATCTATCTTTCTATCTATCTATCTTTCTATCTATCTTTCTATATCTATCTTCCTATCTTTCTATATATCTATCTATCTTTCTATCTATCTTTCTATCTATCTATCTTTCTATATATATATATATATATCTATATTTCTATATCTTTCTATCTATCTTTCTATCTTTCTATCTATCTTTCTTTCTATCTTTCTTTCTATCTATCTATTTGTCTTTCTTTCTATCTTTCTATCTATCTTTCTATATATCTTTAACAATATTTGTGTTTGTATTTCTATCTGGTTTTGTATCTGTATCTCTGTCACAAAAAAAAAAAAAATATATATATATATATATATATATATATATATATATATATATATATACTGTATATATATATATATATATATATATATATATATATATATATATATATTGATTCGGATCGCCTCCTGAATTGAATCCCTTCTTCCTTGGCGCATATCTATAGGTACCCCACCACTTTTTCGTGAAAATCTGTTACCGGTACTAACTTGGTGAGATATCTTGTTTACAGATTAGCAAACAGAGAAACCGAGGCAATAACGTAACCTCAGTCCTTCTCCGTTGGGGAAGGCAATTGACCACTTGCGAATTTCAGTCTGTAAGGAAGTTGGAGCTGTAAACATTGATATTTAATAATGATACAATAATTATGTAGGTTTCTGATGGATACAAAAATATGTTGAATTTGTTTTATGTATTGATAGACGTACTACAACCATATTTGAGCTGGTCATTCTGCTAATTATCTATGTCTACAGCTACAACTTCCTTATAGAACGAAACTCCTAAGTGGTCAATTGGGTCCTTCCTAAGCAGAATAGAATCGTCTAATGATAGCCAAAATATAAGTTAAGGGTTAGTGCTTGGCTTTTGTATTTATATCTATATACTGTATATATAAAAATATAAAATACCCTCATTGTTCCCTGATTAAATAGCACTGTATGAATATTCCCATATTCAAAATATGCTATAGGGGTGCAATGCCTGGTGAGTTATCTGCTCAACAGGTGGCGTTGTGTGTGTGTAAGTGTGAGAGTCCCGAGTGTAGGGGTTGAGACAGTGAAGCACGGGAACGAGGTGGCTTCAGAGATGGGGTCGTTTCGGGCCATGAGTGAGCACCGTGCCTCATGTGAAGGCAAGATGGCAGGTGCTCGTTGTGCTCTACGTGCTTCACATGTCTCACTCCCTAGACTGGAACAAGACCTCACGGGCTTCACTGTTCATTGTAAAGCGGTGAATGTTAAGGCTCTCAGCCTATGCCCGAGAGGAAGTAAGTTGGAATATAGAAGAAAAAAAAAAAAAAAATATATATATATATATATTTTTTTTTTTTTTTTTAGTTTCCTCGCTAGACCTCCATCAGGCTTAGAAGAAAAAATAACCCTAGACCCCCTTTCAAGATAAATGTGTACATTTTTCGGTAGAAAAATGTCCCGGCCGAAGGCCAGTTCCTCCTACAATTTGAGGCTCTCTATCTCGTCAGAAAAAAAAATCGACACCTAAATGGCACGAAAGGTCTTAATATTGACAACAGAATGAGGCGACATATCTCAAAATCGCCAAACTAACGGAACGAACGTCTTAAAATGTCAAAAACGAATACGCTAAACATGAGGGAGAAGGGAGTCCAGAAAAAGCGAAGTGTAGTACCCCCTTAAATATAACCAATGTCCTGAAATAGTTGACAATATAATACCTCTCCCCTGTCATCCTTCTTCCATTTCCGTTTTACCGGGAGTCTGTCATCCAATTTCCTCTGAGGATTTATATTTGGAGAGTATATTGCGGGATGACGTAGATGTGTGTGAATTGGGATTTTGTTTTTGTTGTTTTTTCTGTTGTGTTGTCCCTATGCTGGCTCTGTCTTGAGTCGGCCACCCCCCAAAAACCAGAACAAAAGGAAAAGAGGGGACAAAAGGAAAAGTGTGGATTGGTCTTCTGTCTCTGTACTTATATTTTTGGCGTTTGATTTGTAGTCCACCTCGCATGTTCTCTCTCTCTCTCTCTCTCTCTCTCTCTCTCTCTCTCTCTCTCTCTCTCTCTCTCTCTCTCTCTCTCTCTGGTTTGTATCCATTCGGCCCCATTCACCCTATTGTTTTAAGACGTTTACCTCCATCCAGGTGTCAGTATTTTATAGATATTTTTGTTTTGGCAGCAAGCTAAATTTGTACATTTGTCGATAGAAAAGTGTCTCCGGATTTCTCCATACAATGCAGAATCGCTATCGCTCGCCAGATCGACACCTGGATGGGGATAAACGTCTTAAAACAGTTGGCTCTCTCTCTCTCTCTCTCTCTCTCTCTCTCTCTCTCTCTCTCTCTCTCTCTCTCTCTCTCTCCTCTCTCTCTCCCTCCCCCCTTCCCCTCTGTCTCAAATATTTATCTCATTTTTGTTTTCCTTTGCTCCCCTATTTATCGCGAATCTTTGCTCTCTCCTTCACACACACACACACACACACACACACACACACACACACACACACACACACACAGCCCGTAGCCTAGTAGGTAGAGCTCTCGTCTCACACACGAGGGGTCGGGGGTTCAATCCCCGGCCGGGCGGAGACAAATTGGGCTTGTCTCCTTTCATGTGTTAGCCTCAGTTCACCTAGCTGTAAATAGGTACCTGGAATAAGTGGACGACGTTGTGACGTCCCATCTGGGGTTGGCAAAAATGGTACAAGGCGAGATGGGTATCATATGGTTCACCTAAGCTGATGGCTACCTAAGCCTTCGGGCGAGACGGTACCGTCTATAGTGAGAATGGTACCATACAGATCCACCCTAAGCCTTCGTTTCCGAAGTCGCCAATTGGCTAAATACAGACTACACACTGTTACGACCGGGCACTCGGGTACACTAGGGCTCTTACACAGGACTCGAGTATGGCTCGCTGCCACAACGGAAACACACGATCCCAACCCCAGAGTACTGCCAGCCGAACAAAAAACGCCACTACCCTCCAGAGTTCTATCTGCTATAACGGGGTATACAAGAACTCGGTACTAGCGTTTCACACAACAGACTAATAACAAGACGGGAGTTATCTAGTCTGGTCAACAATCAAACAAAGAAGAAAGTACTACAACACTAAAGAATAGTGTTGGCCGAAGCCGAAGTAATCCACCCTTGACTAAGAACTTAAGAAGTCCTCCACCCTCTACTTCGGATCGGCACTATTACGTTACGTTAAACAATAGTCCTCGAGCATCAAGCAAGGAATCTTCTGATAAAGTTAGATGCTTCTCGAATACTCGTAAGAAGTAAGTATCGGATTTTGAACAGCAATTCAATAAGTAACACACTGGCAATTAAAGGCTTTAAGTTGACATAAGAAGAATTATAAGAATAGACAATAGTAAATAGCAAACATTAAGAAGAAGTACTCCGACAATGCACTGACAATAGCCTACTAGGATTGTGCTCGTGGGCCACTAATCTCTAAAGTAGCTAAGCGTGCCACACATGAAATCAATAGTGCATAAACAATAACATACATAAGGAGAAGCTTCAATACTATGCTGTATCTGCTGGTCGAGCAAAGTCTAGCTGGGATATCTAAGGTTAGGAAACAATGGCTGAGCAAGCGGCTCGTAGCCTAGCGAGGTCCTTAAGACTGTGCGGCCAAATTACGTTAATTGACGGGATGCTCTCTTGAGAGATCCAGATCACTAGTATCTGGTTCTCTCCTGGCGATCCTCTCAAAGTCAAGCAAACGAGATAGCACAGTGTTGGGTGGCAGAGGCAAAAGCCCTCACTCGCAACACAGTGCTAAACTCTCAAGGTACACAGTCAGAAAGACCACCTAGGCTTCCCACGTCTCCGTTGCAATTGTACCGGTTCAACCAAAACCTAGTACTCATAGGAAATCACAACTCCCGAAACCTTATCCCAGTCTAGCATTACCTAAACCAGCAGAAAACAGGAACATGGATAATCGTACACAGGGAAATGCATATACGAGTGCAACAAACATCAATCAATCCTATTCTAGTTATCCCTTCCAAAATAGGCTATCTAACAGGCATATATCTCGTGAGAACTCAAGCGATAATACTTTGGCTGACTAAATCTGCACCAAAGGGATCATGGGTTAAAAAGGGACGAGAAGAGAAGAAGATAGGCTGTTCAGAGAGTAGAGAAAGTTCACATCAGTCGGAAGAATATGGATAGTTGCAAGGGATATGAGAAGTCGCTCTGCCTGATGAGTTCTAAAGAATTGTGGCGAGGACCTCTCCTTTTTATACTCGGCCCTCTAGCGGCATATCGCAAACTACTAAGGACCGCCCACTGACAATCATTACGTCATATTCTCTCTCAATCTGGGATCGACAAAGGATTTCCCACGCGCTTGAGGAGGGAGGAGGGAGGAGGGAGGGAGGCCTACCTACCTCGTGGCGCGCTCACTGGCCGTCGTTACATAACTCTCTCTCTTCTCCTCATTATATATAAGTCCCACACACAATACTTATATCTAATGATATAAAATAGAACTCGTTGACTTAGAAGAAAACAAAATACATAATTATAATACTTATAGTACAACGGCTCACATAAACTGAGTTAGGAAACTCTACACGGACTACAGCCAAAGTTCCTGCCCTGACGATCCTAGCGAGAGTGGGGTCTGACTGAGCGTTCTGTACAGCATGCTCATACTCGGCATGCGTCACACCTCCCCCAAGATTTTACTTGCTCAACCCTGAGCTAAAATCTGACACGCAGAACCTCATCAAACCCCTCACACCCAGCGACCGCATGGCACTAAAACAACGCTGAGTTTATCACTAAAACACATCTTATAAAAAAAAAATTCACATTTCATAACTCCTCCAAACAATAGCAAAAGACATAATATCATGCTCCCAGAGCGAGCTTACAGCAGCTCAGCCGTTTGATAGTTCGTGGACTACTCAAACTCTATAGGCTATGACAAACTTATACAATTATCTATAACAAAAGAAAGATTTTTTTTTATGATTTTTATATTTTAATATGTTTTTTCCGGCTGCACTATAAGGGCAGCCTATTTTTTCTTCTATACCAAACGCTCAACTCCTGCTTTACGACCCAATACGCTGGGCTACAACCGCGAGCCAACAAGCACCAAGCGCAAAATACTACTCAAACTAAAGCAGGAGGCTACCCGTGTGTCAATCTCTCCGGGATCATACACCTGTGATAGCCTACGACTGATCATCTACCCTCGATAAACAATCCGCGATCACATTGTCACATCCCGCAATATGACGGATGTCCAGGTTATACTCCTGCAACATCAAAGACCACCTGGTCAGTCTCATATTGCGATTGTGAAATTGATTTAGGAATCTCAAAGGGTGATGATCAGTGTAGATAACCACGACTGGGCCATAGGCTGGAACATACACCTCGAAGTGCCTGAGCGACAGCACAAGCGCCAGTAATTCCTTTTCTATTGTAGAATAGTTCTTTTGTGCAGCATTGAACTTCTTAGAAAAGAAACTTACTGGGTGTTCCACACCTTCATTGTCTGTCTGTAGCAAGACGGCACCAGCCCCTACACCACTAGCATCTGTTGCCAGCTGAAAAGGCCTGTTAAAGTCTGGGGCCCTGAGTATCGGGTGAGTACACAGCAAATGCTTCACCAAATTAAAAGCCTTTTCACACTCAGGCGCCCACAAAAACTTTTTGTCTTTAGATAACAAATCTGTGAGAGGTGCCAACACCGTGGAGTAACCTTTTATAAAGCGTCTGTAGTAGCCTATCATACCCAAGAATCTCATAATCTGCTTCTTGGTGGTTGGGTGCGGAAATTTATTGATAGCCTGTACCTTGTTCTGAGGAGGGCACACCTGTCCCCTTCCCACTACAAACCCAAGGTACTGCACAGTGGCTTTTACGAAGTCACACTTTGCCAAATTTACTACCAGACCTGCTTCACTAAGTTTCCGGAACAAGGTCTCCAGGTGCTCACAATGGCTCTCAAAGTCGTCATCATAAATGATTACATCGTCCAAGTATACGGTGCAATTTGGAATGTCCTTGACAATTTCATTCATCAGGTTCTGAAACGTTGCTGGTGCATTCTTAAGTCCGTAGGGCATAACATTACACCGGTAAGTACTCCCGTCCACCACAAAACCACATACCTCTTTAGCACGCTCGGACAAAGGTACTTGCCAGTAACCTTTTACTAAATCTACTTTAGACAAAAACCGAGCATTACCAATTTTATCAACACTATCATCAACCCGAGGAAGAGGATATGGGTTAGTTGGAGTCAAACCGTTTAGCCTACGGAAATCAATACAGAAGCGTACCTTGCCATCTGGCTTAGGCTGCAGTGTTACGGGGGAAGTCCATTTAACGGTGCCTTTCTCTATCAACCCTCTACCGAGCATATACTCCAACTCATCCCTCAGAGCGGGTAGTTTTATGGGGGGCACACGGTACGGGATTGACTTAAAGGGTAGATGGTCCCCCACGTCAACATCATGCATAGCCTGAGTAGTGAGGCCTGGGTGTTCAGCAAATACAGTGGGGTATGAACCGAGCAACTGACGGATAGCTTCAAACTGCGGCTCAGGCAAATGAGCTATAGCCTCGTCAGCCCTTAGGCTCGAGTTCCCCGCCCACTGATCCGCTGAAACATGGTGATCCCAGCTATCCTCCTCTGAAGCTTGACTGTCCCCCTCTCCTTCTCCACCACGGCCGCAACAAGCCAACACAGGGACAGTGAGAGGCTCAGAGGGGCGCCTCACATACTCTTTTATCAGGTTCACGTGACATAACTGGTTCTTTTTCCTCCGGTCTGGAGTGGCAACAAGGTAATCTAGGTCCGAAATTTTCTCCACAATTTTATAGGGTCCAGTATACTTCGCAGACAAGGGGTTACCAACCAAAGGCAACAAAATTAATACCTCTTGTCCTACAATGAACTTCCGGAGCTTCACTTTGCGATCATACCTGTCCTTCATTAAAGCTTGTGATCCTGTTAAATTCCGACCTGCCATCTCCAGACTCTTAAGCATGCGCTCACGGCTTTCAAACACATACTTTAACAAGGAACAAGGCTGCACAGTTCCTTCCCAAATTTCCCGCAGCATATTAAGGGGGCCCCTGACGCGGTGTCCAAAAATCAGCTCGTTTGGACTAAATCCCAGGCTCTCACCAGGCACTTCCCGAGCAGCAAACAGTACATACGGCAATCCAAGATCCCAATCTCTTCCGTTGTCAGCACAATAACACCTGAGCATGCTTTTAAGGGTGGCATGCCACCGCTCAAGCACCCCTTGGCTCTCAGGGTGATACGCTGACGATACCACCGCCCGTATCCCATGCTGTTGCATTGTTTGCTTAAAGAGATTGGAGGTGAAATTGGACCCCTGGTCAGACTGAATCTCCTCCGGGTACCCGTACCTTGAAAAGTACCACAACAAGTTACTGACTACCGTCTTAGCCATGCCGTTTTTCATGGGGTATGCATCGGGGTATCTAGTGGCAACATCCATGATGGTTAACAAAAATTTATTACCAGCCTTTGTGGGAGGGAGTGGACCAACCATGTCAACAACAATCTTACTAAAAGGTGGCCCAATTACAGGAATAGGGTGCAACGGAGCTTTAGGAATAACTTGGTTTGGTTTCCCGACCCGTTGACAAATATCACATGAGTTTATCCATGACTGCACATGAGACTTCATCCCCGGCCACCAAAACAACTTCCCCAAAGCCGCCACCGTTTTTCTTACCCCCAAATGTCCTGCCAGCGGTGTGTCATGCGCCAAACTCAGTAGGCTATCCCTGCACTCCCGCGGCACCACCAACTGGTCCACTACTCCGGACCCCTTTTTCCAGCTACGGTTAGGGTCTTGAAAACGCCGATAGAGGATGCCATCTAAATAAAAAAAATCTCCCGGCTGTGCATCACCGTCCTCGTCGAGCTCCACAGCTCCATTAGCACACGTTTGGAGCTCAGGGTCCTCCAGCTGCAACCGACGTATATCTGAGGGTGCCAAGCGATCTAACTGCTCCCGGAGCAATGCATGACCCTCCCCGATACTGGGCTGCTCCCTCTGTCTCTCTCGATGTTCATAACGTTGCTGTCGTGGAGACTCGTCATGCCCAGCCTCGTCACTCTCGATGACAGGCCCAGGGGCTACTCCAGAACTAAGTAATGGTGCTAATACTGAATCACCCAGGAGAGCCGCCGAGTCAAAACTCTTAAAACCAACTCCAGCTTTAGCCTCCTCCTGTTGATCGTTCCTCTGCTGGTCTGAAGACGGAGGACTAGGCTGTGACACTTTAGCTGCCCGAGCTCGGGTGACAGCACACGCCATGGGTTGTGCCTGGCACCGCTCGACCCACTCTCGCTCTTCCCTACTCACGTCGGCCGGCCTCTCGGCAACGACTAAGGGTAGAACCTCAGAAGCGGGCATTGCAAAGTCGTTGCCGAGAAGAAGGTCGACGCCCTCCACTGGCAGTTTCTCCACAATCCCAACATCCAATTCACGTGCCACACCATCCACCTCCAACTCCAACCGCACCAGCGGGTATGACCGAGTTGCATTAATACCCTGCACCACCACCACCCGAGCCGCATTTATAGGGTAGCCAGTCAAGTTTTTCATCAAAGTCTGGGAAGCACCTGTATCACGCAAGACCTCTACTCCATGCTTGCGCCCCGCCCACATCACGCAACCCCGTCCTCTATGGTCGCAAAAAACATCCTGAGCAGGGTTCGAGCCTCCCAGGTGCTTCTGCACTGGCTGTGCCTCAGCCTCTGACGAACTGCCCCGGGCAAACTCAGAAGACTTCAGAGACACACCAATGTTGCAGGCCAAAGACACAGCTGCTGTAGGTGGTTTGCTAGGACAGACTCTTGCAAAGTGCCCCTTTTTATGACATTGATAACACTCTAACTCCCCTTTGGGCTTCCCTTGGTACTGGGAAGGGCCCGGCCCCTTCTTAAATGGGACGGTGCTAGTCTTGTGGTCAGTCTTGGTATCGTAACTCTTGTACTTGTTTGCATAAGATATATTACTAACTCGGGGGGGTGGGGCGTCACGCCCCTTGTTACCTGCCTCACTACGCTGGGCAGACCCGCACCCACGAATTAATGATAGCCGGAGGTCAGCCATCTCAGCTGCCTCCTGTAGAGTTTTTGGATTCTTTTCTTTAATAGTTAAAGTCATTTCTGCACCTGTACACTTATAAAACTGCTCGAGCAGAAACAGCTCAGTCAACTGTTCGGCCGTCTCAGCTTTCTCAGAATGTGTCCAGTTTGTAAGTGCATCTTTTAAGTCCCGGGCATGTTCAAGAAAGGTCGCCTCCCTAGTCTTTGTAACACCCCGAAACTTCAATCGATATGTTTCTGGTTGCAACTCGTATGCCCGTAGGACAGCTCTCTTCAATTCTGGGTAGTCAATGCCATACTCTAAAGGCAGTGCATCATAAGCCTTCAGACCCTTACCCGTAAGTCTTGAGGAGACCAGAGCTGCCCACTTCTCTTCAGGCCAATTATGCTCCCTACACTTCTTCTCAAAACGATTAAAAAATTCTGTGACTTCAGTTTCACTAAATGCCGGCACCAACTTGACTAAGTGGGACAAGGACTGTTCTCTTACTTGGCCCTCACGGCCCATCCGAATCCCTGTCGACTCTGCACGAGTCTTATCTAAATCTATTTGAGCACAATATTTCTCTGAGTCGTACCTAAGCTCAGCCTCGTGCCTCCTAACCTCAATCTCATGCCTCCTAGTCTCATTCTCCTGCTTCCTAGACTCAGCCTCAATCTCCTTCTCCTGCTTCCTAGACTCAGCCTCAATCTCATACTTCCTAGACTCAATTTTAGCAAGCTCAAGTCTAAATATCATATCTGGAGACAGGCCGGAAGAGGGAGCTGCCACTACTGAAGGAGGGGGGGCAAGAACTGGGGAACCACCATACGCACCGCCCGAGGGCACTCCAATCTTCCAATTCTCATCCCTCTGTGGGAGAGTGCTAACCTCCGGCAACTGAGTGGACGGCACTGTGGGAGTCAAGTGAGAGGGGATCTGGGGAGGAACCCCCCCAAACGCCCTCTCCTCCGAAACCCCATGTCGCCCACGCAACACCCAGGAAATCAGCTCCCCCTTGGACATCCCTACTACATTGGATCTGCCCAAAACCTTGGCTATCAGGTGCAAGCCATAAATATCCACCCCAGTCAGCCTCCCCTCCGTCACGTGGCACCGCTTACTCACAAAAAGTCTAGCATCCTCCTCACTAGTTACTAACGGCACCTCCTCAAATGGCATCTCTCGCTCCTCGTCAGTACTAGGGCACGACATACTGAAGTTCACAAAAAATTCTCGAGACAAAAGTGTTAAACTCCCTTATGTAAGCACTAATTACTAAATTAACTGGAGTCTCTTAAATGCTCTCCTAATTGCCTTACAAAAAAAAATATTCTTCAATATGTACGCTAAAGTACGAACAAACAAATGTTGTACAACTCTGCAAAAATTTATACTGTTCACAAAATCCTAAGCAAGGTCGCCATTTGTTACGACCGGGCACTCGGGTACACTAGGGCTCTTACACAGGACTCGAGTATGGCTCGCTGCCACAACGGAAACACACGATCCCAACCCCAGAGTACTGCCAGCCGAACAAAAAACGCCACTACCCTCCAGAGTTCTATCTGCTATAACGGGGTATACAAGAACTCGGTACTAGCGTTTCACACAACAGACTAATAACAAGACGGGAGTTATCTAGTCTGGTCAACAATCAAACAAAGAAGAAAGTACTACAACACTAAAGAATAGTGTTGGCCGAAGCCGAAGTAATCCACCCTTGACTAAGAACTTAAGAAGTCCTCCACCCTCTACTTCGGATCGGCACTATTACGTTACGTTAAACAATAGTCCTCGAGCATCAAGCAAGGAATCTTCTGATAAAGTTAGATGCTTCTCGAATACTCGTAAGAAGTAAGTATCGGATTTTGAACAGCAATTCAATAAGTAACACACTGGCAATTAAAGGCTTTAAGTTGACATAAGAAGAATTATAAGAATAGACAGTAGTAAATGGCAAACATATAAAAGAAGTACTCCGACAATGCACTGGCAATAGCCTACTAGGATTGTGCTCGTGGGCCACTAATCTCTAAAGTAGCTATGCGTGCCACACATGAAATCAATAGTGCATAAACAATAACATACATAAGGAGAAGCTTCAATACTATGCTGTATCTGCTGGTCGAGCAAAGTCTAGCTGGGATATCTAAGGTTAGGAAACAATGGCTGAGCAAGCGGCTCGTAGCCTAGCGAGGTCCTTAAGACTGTGCGGCCAAATTACGTTAATTGACGGGATGCTCTCTTGAGAGATCCAGATCACTAGTATCTGGTTCTCTCCTGGCGATCCTCTCAAAGTCAAGCAACCGAGATAGCACAGTGTTGGGTGGCAGAGGCAAAAGCCCTCACTCGCAACACAGTGCTAAACTCTCAAGGTACACAGTCAGAAAGACCACCTAGGCTTCCCACGTCTCCGTTGCAATTGTACCGGTTCAACCAAAACCTAGTACTCATAGGAAATCACAACTCCCGAAACCTTATCCCAGTCTAGCATTACCTAAACCAGCAGAAAACAGGAACATGGATAATCGTACACAGGGAAATGCATATACGAGTGCAACAAACATCAATCAATCCTATTCTAGTTATCCCTTCCAAAATAGGCTATCTAACAGGCATATATCTCGTGAGAACTCAAGCGATAATACTTTGGCTGACTAAATCTGCACCAAAGGGATCATGGGTTAAAAAGGGACGAGAAGAGAAGAAGATAGGCTGTTCAGAGAGTAGAGAAAGTTCACATCAGTCGGAAGAATATGGATAGTTGCAAGGGATATGAGAAGTCGCTCTGCCTGATGAGTTCTAAAGAATTGTGGCGAGGACCTCTCCTTTTTATACTCGGCCCTCTAGCGGCATATCGCAAACTACTAAGGACCGCCCACTGACAATCATTACGTCATATTCTCTCTCAATCTGGGATCGACAAAGGATTTCCCACGCGCTTGAGGAGGGAGGAGGGAGGAGGGAGGAGGGAGGGAGGCCTACCTACCTCGTGGCGCGCTCACTGGCCGTCGTTACATAACTCTCTCTCTTCTCCTCATTATATATAAGTCCCACACACAATACTTATATCTAATGACATAAAATAGAACTCGTTGACTTAGAAGAAAACAAAATACATAATTATAATACTTATAGTACAACGGCTCACATAAACTGAGTTAGGAAACTCTACACGGACTACAGCCAAAGTTCCTGCCCTGACGATCCTAGCGAGAGTGGGGTCTGACTGAGCGTTCTGTACAGCATGCTCATACTCGGCATGCGTCACAAAACCAACTCCAGCTTTAGCCTCCTCCTGTTGATCGTTCCTCTGCTGGTCTGAAGACGGAGGACTAGGCTGTGACACTTTAGCTGCCCGAGCTCGGGTGACAGCACACGCCATGGGTTGTGCCTGGCACCGCTCGACCCACTCTCGCTCTTCCCTACTCACGTCGGCCGGCCTCTCGGCAACGACTAAGGGTAGAACCTCAGAAGCGGGCATTGCATAGTCGTTGCCGAGAAGAAGGTCGACGCCCTCCACTGGCAGTTTCTCCACAATCCCAACATCCAATTCACGTGCCACACCATCCACCTCCAACTCCAACCGCACCAGCGGGTATGACCGAGTTGCATTAATACCCTGCACCACCACCACCCGAGCCGCATTTATAGGGTAGCCAGTCAAGTTTTTCATCAAAGTCTGGGAAGCACCTGTATCACGCAAGACCTCTACTCCATGCTTGCGCCCCGCCCACATCACGCAACCCCGTCCTCTATGGTCGCAAAAAACATCCTGAGCAGGGTTCGAGCCTCCCAGGTGCTTCTGCACTGGCTGTGCCTCAGCCTCTGACGAACTGCCCCGGGCAAACTCAGAAGACTTCAGAGACACACCAATGTTGCAGGCCAAAGACACAGCTGCTGTAGGTGGTTTGCTAGGACAGACTCTTGCAAAGTGCCCCTTTTTATGACATTGATAACACTCTAACTCCCCTTTGGGCTTCCCTTGGTACTGGGAAGGGCCCGGCCCCTTCTTAAATGGGACGGTGCTAGTCTTGTGGTCAGTCTTGGTATCGTAACTCTTGTACTTGTTTGCATAAGATATATTACTAACTCAGGGGGGTGGGGCGTCACGCCCCTTGTTACCTGCCTCACTACACTGGGCAGACCCGCACCCACGAATTAATGATAGCCGGAGGTCAGCCATCTCAGCTGCCTCCTGTAGAGTTTTTGGATTCTTTTCTTTAATAGTTAAAGTCATTTCTGCACCTGTACACTTATAAAACTGCTCGAGCAGAAACAGCTCAGTCAACTGTTCGGCCGTCTCAGCTTTCTCAGAACGTGTCCAGTTTGTAAGTGCATCTTTTAAGTCCCGGGCATGTTCAAGAAAGGTCGCCTCCCTAGTCTTTGTAACACCCCGAAACTTCAATCGATATGTTTCTGGTTGCAACTCGTATGCCCGTAGGACAGCTCTCTTCAATTCTGGGTAGTCAATGCAAGACTCTAAAGGCAGTGCATCATAAGCCTTCAGACCCTTACCCGTAAGTCTTGAGGAGACCAGAGCTGCCCACTTCTCTTCAGGCCAATTATGCTCCCTACACTTCTTCTCAAAACGATTAAAAAATTCTGTGACTTCAGTTTCACTAAATGCCGGCACCAATTTGACTAAGTGAGACAAGGACTGTTCTCTTACTTGGCCCTCACGGCCCATCCGAATCCCTGTCGACTCTGCACGAGTCTTATCTAAATCTATTTGAGCACAATATTTCTCTGAGTCGTATCTAAGCTCAGCCTCGTGCCTCCTAGTCTCATTCTCCTGCCTCCTAGTCTCATTTTCCTGCCTCCTAGACTCAGCCTCAATCTCCTTCTCCTGCTTCCTAGACTCAGCCTCAATCTCATACTTCCTAGACTCAATTTTAGCAAGCTCAAGTCTAAATATCATATCTGGAGACAGGCAGGAAGAGGGAGCTGCCACTACTGAAGGAGGGGGGGGCAAGAACTGGGGAACCACCATACGCACCGCCCGAGGGCACTCCAATCTTCCAATTCTCATCCCTCTGTGGGAGAGTGCTAACCTCCGGCAACTGAGTGGACGGCACTGTGGGAGTCGAGTGAGAGGGGATCTGGGGAGGAACCCCCCCAAACGCCCTCTCCTCCGAAACCCCATGTCGCCCACGCAACACCCAGGAAATCAGCTCCCCCTTGGACATCCCTCCTACATTGGATCTGCCCAAAACCTTGGCTATCAGGTGCAAGCCATAAATATCCACCCCAGTCAGCCTCCCCTCCGTCACATGGTACTGCTTACTCACAAACAGTCTAGCATCCTCCTCACTAGTTACTAACGGCACCTCCTCAAATGGCATCTCTCGCTTCTCGTCAGTACTAGGGCACGACATACTGAAGTTCACAAAAAATTCTCGAGACAAAAGTGTTAAACTCCCTTATGTAAGCACTAATTACTAAATTAACTGGAGTCTCTTAAATGCTCTCCTAATTGCCTTACAAAAAAAAATATTCTTCAATATGTACGCTAAAGTACAAACAAACAAATGTTGTACAACTCTGCAAAAATTTATACTGTTCACAAAATCCTAAGCAAGGTCGCCATTTGTTACGACCGGGCACTCGGGTACACTAGGGCTCTTACACAGGACTCGAGTATGGCTCGCTGCCACAACGGAAACACACGATCCCAACCCCAGAGTACTGCCAGCCGAACAAAAAACGCCACTACCCTCCAGAGTTCTATCTGCTATAACGGGGTATACAAGAACTCGGTACTAGCGTTTCACACAACAGACTAATAACAAGACGGGAGTTATCTAGTCTGGTCAACAATCAAACAAAGAAGAAAGTACTACAACACTAAAGAATAGTGTTGGCCGAAGCCGAAGTAATCCACCCTTGACTAAGAACTTAAGAAGTCCTCCACCCTCTACTTCGGATCGGCACTATTACGTTACGTTAAACAATAGTCCTCGAGCATCAAGCAAGGAATCTTCTGATAAAGTTAGATGCTTCTCGAATACTCGTAAGAAGTAAGTATCGGATTTTGAACAGCAATTCAATAAGTAACACACTGGCAATTAAAGGCTTTAAGTTGACATAAGAAGAATTATGAGAATAGACAATAGTAAATAGCAAACATTAAGAAGAAGTACTCCGACAATGCACTGACAATAGCCTACTAGGATTGTGCTCGTGGGCCACTAATCTCTAAAGTAGCTAAGCGTGCCACACATGAAATCAATAGTGCATAAACAATAACATACATAAGGAGAAGCTTCAATACTATGCTGTATCTGCTAGTCGAGCAAAGTCTAGCTGGGATATCTAAGGTTAGGAAACAATGGCTGAGCAAGCGGCTCGTAGCCTAGCGAGGTCCTTAAGACTGTGCGGCCAAATTACGTTAATTGACGGGATGCTCTCTTGAGAGATCCAGATCACTAGTATCTGGTTCTCTCCTGGCGATCCTCTCAAAGTCAAGCAAACGAGATAGCACAGTGTTGGGTGGCAGAGGCAAAAGCCCTCACTCGCAACACAGTGCTAAACTCTCAAGGTACACAGTCAGAAAGACCACCTAGGCTTCCCACGTCTCCGTTGCAATTGTACCGGTTCAACCAAAACCTAGTACTCATAGGAAATCACAACTCCCGAAACCTTATCCCAGTCTAGCATTACCTAAACCAGCAGAAAACAGGAACATGGATAATCGTACACAGGGAAATGCATATACGAGTGCAACAAACATCAATCAATCCTATTCTAGTTATCCCTTCCAAAATAGGCTATCTAACAGGCATATATCTCGTGAGAACTCAAGCGATAATACTTTGGCTGACTAAATCTGCACCAAAGGGATCATGGGTTAAAAAGGGACGAGAAGAGAAGAAGATAGGCTGTTCAGAGAGTAGAGAAAGTTCACATCAGTCGGAAGAATATGGATAGTTGCAAGGGATATGAGAAGTCGCTCTGCCTGATGAGTTCTAAAGAATTGTGGCGAGGACCTCTCCTTTTTATACTCGGCCCTCTAGCGGCATATCGCAAACTACTAAGGACCGCCCACTGACAATCATTACGTCATATTCTCTCTCAATCTGGGATCGACAAAGGATTTCCCACGCGCTTGAGGAGGGAGGAGGGAGGAGGGAGGGAGGCCTACCTACCTCGTGGCGCGCTCACTGGCCGTCGTTACATAACTCTCTCTCTTCTCCTCATTATATATAAGTCCCACACACAATACTTATATCTAATGATATAAAATAGAACTCGTTGACTTAGAAGAAAACAAAATACATAATTATAATACTTATAGTACAACGGCTCACATAAACTGAGTTAGGAAACTCTACACGGACTACAGCCAAAGTTCCTGCCCTGACGATCCTAGCGAGAGTGGGGTCTGACTGAGCGTTCTGTACAGCATGCTCATACTCGGCATGCGTCACAACACACATCCACAGCCATTCCAACAGTACATAAAACACTTAACATGCATTTCACGCAATACATTCCCAGTTAAGGAGGCGCGATAATAATGAGCTTAGCTCGCATTGCGTGGATTCCCCTTGACGAACAAGTAACTGAGTAACTGAGTAACTGAGTAACACACACACACACATTCTCTCTCTCTCTCGCTTCTCTTACCTTCCCCTCTGTCTCTCAATTATGTATCTCTCTTTTCTCTTCTTTATTTATCTCTCTTTTATCTACACCCCCTTTTTATCGTGAATAATTTGTCTCTCACTCACTCTCACTTTCTCTCTATCTATCTCTCTGTCTCTCTCACTATCCATCTAGCTCTATCAATCTACTATCTACCTTAATCTCTCTCTCTCTCTCTGCCTATCTTCTCTATTGTCCCGCATGGCAGCTGTCTCATTGTATCTTTTATTTTTTTATTTTTTACCTCAGCTCCCCCTTCCCCCTCTCCTCCGTTTTCTGTCCCCTCAGTCCGTTTTCTTTTATGACTTGGCTCCCGTCTTCATTTGTTCATTGTTTGCTTGTTTGCTTCCCCCTCATTTAACCCTTTCACTGCCGTCACGCCTTTCATTCCCTTCCTTCTGGCGACCCTCAGACGATATTATTTAGCTTAGGAAGAATAGTCGATGGGGCCGAAATCACATGAATTTATACCATCCAAAGAGTTCAAACTTTCAACATAATCTCCAATAAATGGCTAAGAAGGGTAGATTTGATTATTTTATATATATATATATATATATACATTTTTTTTTTTTTTTTTTTTTTTTTTTTTCTATGTGATTGAGGGAGGCAAAAGGCATAACTGCCTATAGCGAGTGCCTCCCCCATAGTTGAAAGAGTGACAGGGCCAAAATCAAGGGACGTTCGAGCCAAAATGCCTGGACACACGGAGTTTGAAGCAATTTAAGTCATAGGAAGAGGGAAAGACTGATTCTGGGAGAGAGTTCCAGAGCTCAGCTGTTGAGTAGAAGAAAGTTTGAGAGTAACGTTTCACTCTTGGGTTGGAGAGTTGCACAGAGTAGGGGTGGGATTGAGTTGCAAGACGGGTACCACGTGCCCTACGTAAAGGAGGTGGTATGCACTGGGATAGCTCTGAGGAACACTGATTATTATAGTAGCGATAGAATAGCAAGAGAGATGCAACATTGCGGCGGAGAGAGAGAGATTGCAGAGAGTTGGTGAGTGGACGGGAGTTAATGATACGAAAGCCCTTCCTTTCAACTTTGTCTAGGAGAGCGGTGTGAGAGGAACCTCCCCACACATGTGAACAATACTCAATACAAGGGCGCACTATGCCCCTGTACAGAGCAAGAAGCTGTGCAGGGGAAAAGAACCCCCTAAGGCGGTTGAGCACACCCAGCTTCTGGGAGGCTGCCTTAGCAAGACTGGTAATATGGTCCTTCCAAATGAGAGCAGAAGAAAAAGAGACACCAAGAATATTGAGAGAAGATGAAGGATTGATTTTTGTATTGTTGAAGAATAAGGGATAGTCCGCTGGGAGATCCTGACGGGTAGATAGATGGAGAAATTGGGTTTTGGAAGCATTAAAGTTAACAAGGTTTTCTCTGCCCCAATTGGAAATTGTATTTAGATCAGAATTTAAGAGTTCTATGGCTTCATTATGTTTGTTGTTGAGAGATTGCTGGCTGGGGCGTTCTGAAAAACTAATGGAGTAGTGTAAGGTTGAGTCGTCTGCGTATGAATGGATGGGAATTAAGGTACAGTTAAGGAGATCATTTATAAAAATTAGAAAGAGAATAGGAGATAGGACAGAGCCCTGAGGAACACCGGAGTTTATAGGGTGAGGAAGTGAACAATGGCCGTCCACAACCGCGGCTATGGAACGGCCGGAAAGGAAATTAGAGACAAAGGCACAGATGGAGGGATAGAAACCGAAGGAGGGTAGTTTAGAAATTAAAGATTTATGCCAGACTCTATCGAAGGCTTTCGATATGTCTAGTGCAATAGAAAAAGTCTCACCGAAGTCCCGAAAGGAGGATGACCAAGAGTTAGTAAGATATGAAAGAAGATCACCAGTAGAGCGACCCTTAAGGAAGCCATACTGGCGATCTGAGAGCAGATTATGAGAAGAGAAATGCTTAAGAAATTTGGAAGCAAGAATAGTTTCAAAAACTTTAGAAAGACAAGAGATAAGAGCAATTGGACGATAGTTGGAGGGTTGAGAGCGGTCACCCTTCTTTGGGACAGGTTGAATGTGAGCAAACTTCCAGCATGAAGGGAAGACGTTAGAGGATAGACAGAGACGAAAGAGTTTGCCTAGGCAGGGAGTCAGCACGGAAGCACAGTTTTTGAGAACAACAGGAGGAACACCGTCCGAACCGTACGCCTTATTAGTGTTAAGCCCAGAGAGGGTAAAAAGTACATCTTTAGAAGAGATTAGGATATTAGGCATAAGTAAGAGAGAGGAGGGCGGAGAGGGAGGAATAGCACCGGAATCATCCAAGGTGGAGTTTCTAGCAAAAGTTTGAGCGAAGAGTTTAGCTTTGTCAGAGGAAGAAGTGATGGTTGAGCCATCAGAGTGGGAAAGGGGAGGGAAAGACGAGGAAGAGAAATTGTTGGAGAGGTTTTTGGCTAGATGCCAGAAAGCTTGGGAAGAGCTAGAGTTGGATAGTTCAGTGCATTTATTATTGATGAAAGAGTGTTTGGCAAGTCGAAGAACAGATTTGGCTTGATTCCGGGCAGAAACATATGAAGAATGAGAGTCTTGAGTTTTAAGGCGTCGGTACCGTTTGAATGCTTCCTCCTTATTGCGGACAGCAGTAGAACAGGCGTGAGTAAACCAAGATTTTTTAGCATATTTTATTAAAAAGAAATATATATATATATATACATATTGTTACGTATCTTGATCCTCAAGTGGTTAACTTGATGAATCTAGATAGCACAGAGATATATATTAAGGTATCAGTCAGCTGAAGGCAAAACAAAAGTAAAATCTAATAAAATTATTTCCTGTTGTTGCTTCCTTTCCTTTTGGATCTTAGGACTTAGTATCCTTTATTGACTGATACTCTTTAATTATGAAAAATACTGAAACTAATTAAAGTCATGTAGTATTTATAAAGAATTATTATTTAACCGAAGCTTAGTAGGCTATGGTTATGAACCGAATAAGTTATATCTAAAGAAGGACTATTAATTCTATAAAAAGTCTTGAAAGATAAATATTAAAGTAAGAATATTTCTGTCTCTTACCCTTTTTGAAATGAATAGATATTTTTCTTATATGTCCTTGTATTTATATTTAATGTAATTATTCTTGGTTCTGGTCTTACGTTATTAGAATTATATTATTATTATCATCAGGAGTAATATCAAAGTCACATAAAAAGTTAGATATATATTTAATAATTAGTTAAAATGTATTTCTTAACCACGTAACATTGGTTTGATTATGAGTAAATAAAGTTACAGGATCGTTTCATAGATTCGATTCAAGTCTCACTCAAATAATATGAAAAGCAAAATATAATATTTTGAAGCAAAAGAATTTTCTTCAGCTTAGGAAATCACTATAAGTAATATTAACACAGCCATGTTAGTCTAAGGCGATATTACTAATATGAGACAATAGCATCACCGTACTAAGCACCGTTAAGCAATGTAAGCTTAATTCAAAGAAAATGAAAGAACTCGTAAGTATTAATATAAAACAATAGTATTACTTTCATCATAACCCAATTACTTAAAGAGTTGCTTTAGTCCACAAGTTAGTCAACTAAAATAGTTAAGTACATAATAATAGCGTTAACGTTACTTCGCAATCAAATAGTTAAGTACACAATAATAGTAGCGTTAACGTTAATTCGCAATCAAATAGTTAAATACACAATAATAGTAGCGTTCACGTTAATTCCCAATCACATATCTCACTAACCAACATAACGTAAGTGTTTACACCGAACACACTTAACACACACATATATAATCTGACTGACAGTCACAATCCCATTATAATACTTCACCCCGTCTTCCTCCAGCTGCAAGTTCACCTTCCCCAACTCCAAATGAGACTGATTTGAATGCCCACAACTCGGGTCTTATATACCAAACAATGATGGTGTAGGAACGAATCAGGAGGCGAGTGATGGTGCGCGCCCCTATCATAGCTCCTCGAGTTGCATAGCAGGTGCCTGGTCCAATCACAGCTCCCGGCGTCGATCATACGTCATAGCATCGTGGCATCGAGGTAGTTTGCAGAGTCCCCTATGACGCACGCAGGTGTGAAGGCTTGTTTGCAGGTATGCGGGCGAGGTAGTTTCCCCACTCGCTTCACCGTTTGGGTAGTTCGGCTCCTTCAACTCTAATTCTAACTCTTAAATTAACATACAGGGCTCCGTATGTCAGACCTCCCCCCTAGAAAAGAGTTTAAGGAGTACAGTACATAATATTAAACAGAATACATAAATAGATTCACCACCAGATTGGCAACAGCAAGATTATAATGAGGATATAATAAGGATATCACCCAAAGTAGGCAACGTCTCCAGGTACCACATCAGAACATAGCCGGAACGTAGCTGGAGCGTTATTCGAACTGCAAGGCATCTCACAGCTGAAGGCTTAAAAGCGCACTACAAAAGCATGATATTTACCTCGCTACAAGGGAGAGCTAATTGCCAAAATCCTCTCATTAAATTAAACTTACTGCTGTATGAGGCCAATCTGGTAAATGTAATCTTTAACAGATACGTGAAAGGCAATCGGCTAGCACGTTCTGGACCCCCTTAATATGTTTGACATCCAGGGAGTATTCCTGCAGCAACAAACTCCACCTGGTCAGTCGTTGGTTTTTATTTTGGAACCTATGCAAAAATTTTAAGGGGTGATGGTCAGTATACACAGTGATGGCACCAGAGGCAGATTGCACATAGACAGCAAAGTATTGAAGGGATAAAATTAATGCTAACAGCTCCTTCTCAATGACTGAATAGTTACGTTGGGCAGAATTTAATTTTTTACTGAAATAGCACACAGGATGCAATACCTCACAGTCGTCTTCCTGGAGCAACACTGCACCAACCCCGGTATTGCTCGCATCCACTGCCAGGGAAAAAGATCTGTTAAAATCAGGAGCTCTGAGTACAGGATAATTAGATAATATATATTTGGTAGCAATAAAGGCCTCTTCACATTCAGAGGACCACACAAACTTCACATCCTTACGGAGAAGATCTGTCAGGGGAGCTGTCAACTTGGAAAAATTTATAATGAAACGCCTATAATAGCCAATCATGCCTAGGTACCTTTGGATATGTTTCTTAGTGCTAGGAGTTGGGAATTCTAGAATAGACTCTACCTTTGCTTGAGGAGGTGCAACCTGCCCCTGACCTACCGTATATCCTAGATACTGGACCGTACTCTTTACAAAGGTGCATTTCTTAAGATTAACCACCAGATTGGCATCAGCAAGATTTAAGAACAGCAATCTAAGTTGGTAAAGATGCTCCTCCCATGACTGTGAAAAGATAAGAATATCATCGATGTAGACAACGCACCCAGGTACCCCTTCAGTCACCAAATTCATGAGGCGCTGGAATGTAGCTGGGGCGTTTTTCAAGCCGTAGGGCATTACGTTACAGCAGAAGGCTTGATTGTTAACTACAAAGCATGATATTTCCCTCGCTCTAGGGGTGAGAGCTACTTGCCAATATCCCTTCATCAAGTCAATCTTGCTGATATAGGTGGCTGTACCAATCTGGTCAATGCAGTCGTCGATCCGTGGCAGTGGGTAGGTATCGTTCTTTGTGACAGCATTGACTTGCCTATAGTCCATACATAACCTATGGCTCCCGTCTGGCTTTGGCACAAGTATGACCGGACTACTCCACTGGCTTAAGGCCCTAGTGATCAGTTCATTAGACAACATAAAGTCAAGCTCGACCTGCAGTATACTCCTGCGTTGTGGCGAGACACGGTAGGGGGATAGTTTAATGGGAGTTGCATCCCCTACGTCGATGTCGTGCACGGCCAAAGAAGTGAGCCCTGGAGTATCACGGAACACACTGGGAGACTGAGATAAAACAGAGATTAGTTGGTTCGCTTGATCAGAGGGAAGATGACATAGTTTAGATGGTAATTCCCTCCAAGCCACTGAATTATACTGAAAGTTGGATAGGCTACATGACAAGTCAAAGTCTGCATGGATACCTTCAGGCTCTGGAACAGTCTGTTGCGAGTCAGTAAGAGAACTGAAAACTTCGTCCGCACCAGGCTGTTCACAGGTCCTGACATTCACTGCCACAGTGGGAGAATCTGGAAGAGAGGAATCAGGGGACCTATGGTAGGGTTTCAACATATTTATATGGAATACTTGCGTGGGCTTTCTCCTGTCTGGGGTAGTTACTAGATAATCGGTAATGCTCACCCTCCGAATGATCTTATATGGGCCTCTGAACTTGGCAGATAATGGTTGGCCAAAAAGGGGGAGCAGGACCAAAACCTCATCACCGGCCTGAAACTCCCTCTCACGGGCTTTTCTGTCATACCATTTCTTCATGGAGCTTTTAGCCACGGTCAGGTTTTGAGCAGCAAACTCACACGAGGATCTCAGCCGGGTTTTGAAATCTGAAACATACTTGAGGAGGTTTTGGTTCCCCTCCTGGCCAACTAGGCTATCCTGCAATAGTTGCAAAGGACCTCTTACCTGGTGACCGAAAACTAGCTCATTAGGGGAAAAACCCAGGGATTCAGTTGGAACCTCACGAGTAGCAAATAAAAGAAAAGGTACCCCCTTATCCCACTCAACTCCGGTCTCTGTACAATATTTACGTAACATTCCTTTTAATGTCTGATGATATCGTTCGAGAACCCCTTGACTCTCTGGGTGGTAGGTGCTAGACTTAACATGCTCGATACCCAACTCCTTCAGGGACTGCTGAAAAATGTTAGAGGTAAAATTAGTTCCTTGATCACTTTGCACCTCATGGGGGAAACCCATTCTGGTGAAGAATTTGAGCAGTTCCTTGATGACAGTTGGAGCAGAGGTAGTCCTTAAGGGTATAGCCTCTGGGTAGCGAGTTGCCATGTCCATGATAGTTAATAAATAAAGGTTACCTTGGGAAGTCTTAGGCAATGGGCCTACAATGTCCACTACCACCCGAGTAAAAGGATTCTCGAAAACGGGCAAGGGCACCAGAGGATGTACAGGCACCTTCTGATTGGGTTTTCCTGTCATCTGGCAAGTGTGACACACTCTACAACACTCCACTACATCTGCACGCATTCCTGGCCAGTAAAAGTGGGCTCTGATTCTGTCTAGAGTTTTTCTCACACCTAGGTGTCCTGCCAATGGTATACAATGTGCCATTTCCATGATATCTTTACGACAAGGTTTGGGGACTACTACTTGATGGACGTCCCAAGCCCCGTCATCGATTGGTCTGTGTGGCGGTCTCCATCTTCGCCACAATACTCCTCCTTTGAGGTAGAAACATTCACCACCCTCCTTCTCACATTCCTCTTCACTCACGGACCTGGCAGCTAACTCCTTGCATTCACTATCATCTCTTTGTAGCTCTACCAGGCCACTAGGACAATTTGGAGGGGTTTCATGGTCATCGTTAGGGTCAAGATGAGCCATAAAGGTGTCAGATAAATCCACCTCAGTCACATCATCAGGCACAGTAGGAGCGTCATTCACACTCTCATCATCCCTTTCATCAACTCTTACATTCGGTACATTTCTGTCTGAGGGAACTGCTACTTGAGACATTGAACGTGTGACAGCACACACAGGGAAAACTGTTGGCATCTCCTTTTCGAGCTCACCGGTTAGTGGCTCGTTAACAGGGGAAAGTGACAAAATGGGGTCTGGTCGGACCTTCTCACCTGCTACATCATTCCCCAAAAGGAGCGTTACCCCAGGCACAGGGATATCTTGGGACCTACACAAAGCTATGGTGGCCTCACCCTGTAGTAACTCACATTCAATTTCGCCTTTTACCAAGTATGCATAAAACTGGCCTCCAGCACCTCTCATTACAACTGGTTCGCCAGGTGGGCACTCAGTGTAAGGATTCACCATGAGGGTGCTAGTAGAACCTGTGTCTCTCAGAATTTTTACCTCATGCATACAACCATTTAATCTCACGTTGCCAGATGAAATAAAGGGACGGTAACTGTCCTGCACTGATGGTGAAATTATTATTGGCTTAACCCTAGTGGGTTGCACCACACATGCTACTACACCCCTGTCTAGATGTTTTACGTTAGCTGCTAGGTACTCCTTCTGTCGAGAGTCTTGCATTAAAGGAACTTTTGGTGCTAGGTACTCCTTCTGTCGGGAGTCCTTCATTACAGGCACATATGGAGTTTGAGATACGGCGGCAACTGTCTGCCCCAATCTCTCCGTTCTCTCCTTGGCCCAGCACTGATAAGCTAGGTGGCCTCTCTTGCCACAAAAAGTACATACTTTAGGGGATACGGGAAAGTTCCCTCTTTGAGCATTACTATTAGTTTGGGGCCCACCTCTGTTACCATTGCCCAGAGTCGCATTTTTAGTTGGGGGAACAATTCGGTTTTGGCTAGCTGGGGAAGACGTTATAGGCTTGTGACTGGGTCTGTCAGATTTGTGATTGGGATACTTAAAATGAGAGCTAGAATTATCGTAGGGCTTCTTTCCACGAAATTTGTTGTTGAGCACGTATGTGTCAGCCATGTCAGCAGCGTCGGCAAGACAATCTACCTTTTTCCCCTTTAAATGATAGGATACAGAAGAATCAATTTTCCATAGGAAATTTTCTAACAGGACCAACTCCTTCAGATCGTTGTAGCTTGTGACTTTCTTACTCTTGACCCAATGATTGAAAGTTTTAGTCATGGTCCTGGCAAATACCTTATGAGTTTCTTCTACTTTCTTCTGGTTTTTACGGAAAGATTGCCTGTAAGCCTCAGGCTGCAATTGATAGGTTTTTAGGATAGCTGCTTTGAGATAGTCATAATCCTGCCTAACTTCTGCTACTTCTGACAAATACGTGGCTCGAGCCTGCCCTGTCAAAACAGTTTGTAACATAAAAGGCCATTGATCTCTTGTCCACTTCATACCTCCAGCAACTTCCTCAAACAAAACAAAGAAATCCTGCACATTATCCTCAGTGAAAGGTGGAATGACACTAGTCATAGTTAATCCCAGAGGGGGAGCAATTAAGGGAGCATTTGTATTGACATTTAGTTGAGCCGTACGATATTGGTATTCACATTGTTCGGTCGTTGCACTGGCATTTATTCTGGCTAGTTCTATACTTAGTCCGGCTTGTTCGGTAGTTGCTCTGGCTTGTTCGGCATTTATTCTGGCTAGTTCTATTTTTAGTTTGGCTTGTTCTAGTTCGAATATTTGATCACCGGTCAAACCAGGTGGCAATTGTTCATCAAGTTGGCTAGGTTTACTCGGGATCCCACCAACTGCTCCGTCTCCCTCCCCGCCTTCTACAGGGAACAGGTGGGTTTTTATGGTCTGAGCCACCTCTACTTTGGACATGTTTGAGACAGTTAATTGGAGATGTGAGGCAAGCACTTTCAGTTCGGATTTTGACAGACAGTCAATATCAGGGGCTGTGGGTTCTGATTCTATGAAAACTCGAGCATCTTCTTCATTAATTAGTTGAGGCATGATTAATATTTGACTTTTAAGTAGTGAAACGTTAATGAAACTGAGTGAAACTGTATGAAACGAATCCTGGCGAGGTCGCCACTCTTCTGTTACGTATCTTGATCCTCAAGTGGTTAACTTGATGAATCTAGATAGCACAGAGATATATATTAAGGTATCAGTCAGCTGAAGGCAAAACAAAAGTAAAATCTAATAAAATTATTTTCTGTTGTTGCTTCCTTTCCTTTTGGATCTTCGGACTTAGTATCCTTTATTGACTGATACTCTTTAATTATGAAAAATACTGAAACTAATTAAAGTCATGTAGTATTTATAAAGAATTATTATTTAACCGAAGCTTAGTAGGCTATGGTTATGAACCGAATAAGTTATATATATCTAAAGAAGGACTATTAATTCTATAAAAAGTCTTGAAAGATAAATATTAAAGTAAGAATATTTCTGTCTCTTACCCTTTTTGAAATGAATAGATATTTTTCTTATATGTCCTTGTATTTATATTTAATGTAATTATTCTTGGTTCTGGTCTTACGTTATTAGAATTATATTATTATTATCATCAGGAGTAATATCAAAGTCACATAAAAAGTTAGATATATATTTAATAATTAGTTAAAATGTATTTCTTAACCACGTAACATTGGTTTGATTATGAGTAAATAAAGTTACAGGATCGTTTCATAGATTCGATTCAAGTCTCACTCAAATAATATGAAAAGCAAAATATAATATTTTGAAGCAAAAGAATTTTCTTCAGCTTAGGAAATCACTATAAGTAATATTAACACAGCCATGTTAGTCTAAGGCGATATTACTAATATGAGACAATAGCATCACCGTACTAAGCACCGTTAAGCAATGTAAGCTTAATTCAAAGAAAATGAAAGAACTCGTAAGTATTAATATAAAACAATAGTATTACTTTCATCATAACCCAATTACTTAAAGAGTTGCTTTAGTCCACAAGTTAGTCAACTAAAATAGTTAAGTACATAATAATAGCGTTAACGTTACTTCGCAATCAAATAGTTAAGTACACAATAATAGTAGCGTTAACGTTAATTCCCAATCACATATCTCACTAACCAACATAACGTAAGTGTTTACACCGAACACACTTAACACACACATATATAATCTGACTGACAGTCACAATCCCATTATAATACTTCACCCCGTCTTCCTCCAGCTGCAAGTTCACCTTCCCCAACTCCAAATGAGACTGATTTGAATGCCCACAACTCGGGTCTTATATACCAAACAATGATGGTGTAGGAACGAATCAGGAGGCGAGTGATGGTGCGCGCCCCTATCATAGCTCCTCGAGTTGCATAGCAGGTGCCTGGTCCAATCACAGCTCCCGGCGTCGATCATACGTCATAGCATCGTGGCATCGAGGTAGTTTGCAGAGTCCCCTATGACGCACGCAGGTGTGAAGGCTTGTTTGCAGGTATGCGGGCGAGGTAGTTTCCCCACTCGCTTCACCGTTTGGGTAGTTCGGCTCCTTCAACTCTAATTCTAACTCTTAAATTAACATACAGGGCTCCGTATGTCAGAATATATATAATTATATATATATACATATCGTGATCTACTTTAACGTGCGATATATTTGCATACGTGAACATTGTTTGATAAATACAAGAAGATTCATGATTGACAGCTCACACTGATCCAGACATTTCCGTCGAAAATATTATTATCAACAACACTAACATTACCATATGATTATGTTTATACATATTATGGATTGTATTCCCTTAGTTTAGATAAGTGTTTGTCCATTTGTTCCTTTATCAGAAAGTTGTAACTAATTTATGAATTATACCAATGAATTAAAGGGTTAAACGTAATCATAATATGGCATTCGATTTTGAAAAGTGTTAATATATGTATTATGATAATTTTTATAATATAGTTTGTACCTAAATAAAATCTGGCTAAACTGTATATTAATATTATAACAAACTATAGTCTGTTCACTTGAGCCAGACATCTGGGGCCCCGTGAAAAAAGTCAAATAACATCTCTTCACAATTTTACCTAATAACCGGTATAAACGAAAATAGCTTACAGTATCAACACTTACTTTCAATTATGACTACAAATGGAGATATGTATTAAAAACTATGTCGAATTGAGTGAAAATGACCAAACAAAGAGCGGCGATGTTATACCCTTGCCGACACCGACCTCCTAATATTGATGTTGTTAATATTAAGATAATGTGATAAAATAGACAGGAAACTATATTACAAGCACCATATATATTATATATATATATATATATATATATATATATATAGTGGTGGCGGAAAGTATTGTCTGACAAACTATGATGGTTACTAGTATCAGTTGGTGTTTACAATATGATGTAAGTCTTCAGCTTGGCATAATAATAGTAATACTACTACTACTATTACTACTATTACTACTACTATAAAAAGGATGCATTAGGACTAATTGAGAGCTGGTGGTTCGAACAAAGGACTCAAGATTGAGAGTTAACACCGCTCCAAATAGGACAGTCCAACATCTTAATATCAACAACACCAACGTCACCATATGATTCTTGATATACATGATAAATCTATATTTATATTCTTTATGTATGTAAGAGACCCAGCTAATATATAGGTGTTGTGTAAGGAGTCAGAAGGTCGTTAGTGCTTGATAACAAAATAATCACTATAGCCCATAGAAAAATGCTGATTAGATGATACATCGTGAAAATTGGGTAGGCAATATCTCTTCACACTTTTGTTTAATATTATGTATTACACTAGACATATCGAAGGCCTTCCATAGAGGCTGGCACAAATCTGTAATTTCTAAACTACCCTCCTTCAGTTCCTATCCCTCCATCTGTGCCTTTGTCTCTAATGTTCTTTCCGGCCGTTCCATAGCTGCGGTTGTGGACGGCCATCGCTCACTTCCTCATCCTATCAACTTCGGTGTTCCTCAGGGCTCTGTCCTATCTCCTATTATCTTTCTAATTTTCATAAATGATCTTCTCGACTGTACCTCCAGTCCCATCCATTCATACGCAGATGACTCTACCTTGCACTACTCAATTAGTTTTCCAGAAACGCCCCAGCCAGCATTCCCTCAAAGACAAACATGATGAGGCCATAGAACATTTATCTTTTGATCTAACTACTATTTCCAATTGGGGCAGAGAAAACCTTGTTGCCTTTAATGCTTCCAAAACCCAATTTGTTCATCTATCTACCCGTCCGAAACTCCCAGAGGACTATCCCCTATTCTGCAACAATACAAAAATCAATCCTTCATCTTCTCTCAATATTCTTGGTGTCTCTTTTCCTTCTGCTTTCACTTGGAAGGACCATATTACCAGTGTTACTAAGGCAGCGTCCCAGAAGCTGGGTGTGCTCAACCGCCTCAAGGGGTTCTTTACCCCTGTGCAGGCTTCTTGCTCTGTACAGGGGCACAGTGCGTCCTTGTATTGAGTATTGTTCACATGTGAGGGGAGCTCTCACACCAAACTCCTAGACAAAGTAGAAAGGAAGGCCTTTCGCATCATTAATTCCCGCCCACTCACCAACTCTCTGCAAACTCTCTCTCTTCGCCGCAATGTTGCATCTCTCTCGCTATTCTATCGGTACTACAATAATCAATGCTCCGCTGAGCTCTCCCAGTGTATACCACCTCCTCTACGTAGGAAACGTGGTACCCTTCTTGCAACACAATCCCACCCCTACTCTGTGCAACTCTCCAACTCAAGAGTGAAACATTACTCGCAGTCTTTCTTCTATTCAACAGCTGAGCTCTGGAACTCTCTCCCCGAATCAGTATTTCCCTCCACATATGACTTAAATGGCTTCAAACTCCGTGTCCAACCAGTCAACTTTGAAATTATATATATAATGTATTTTAATTGAACGTTTGAATTGTGATTTAGTTTTAACATGAAGTATTGTATGTACTTATAACAAGTGTGCACCATCTTACAATCAAAAGGTTCATAAGATAAGTTTGACCTCGTGGCTTTCTAGAGATACTATTTAGCTTAAGTGTTACTAGTTTGCAAGAACAAAATGCCAAATTCGTCATCGTACTGACAAATTGAAGGGGTTCATTTTCTTTTAGAATGTTGCGAACCAATTACTCGAGAACAAGGATCATATTATTAAAACTTGCAATAATATGTTTTTGTCTTAAATGTATTCTGGTTATCATTAGACGACTTTGTTCAGCTTTCGTAGATCCTCTACGAATCAAAGGTACAATACATACTGTATAGTTCATAAGCTCCCACAGGTCCTTCCTAAGTTTGATATAATCGTTTAATCATAGGCAGTGTGAAGGAGGGCGTCATCATATACTGAAAGGGTTGAACAAGTGGGAGGGATATTGTTGATTTTAATGAAGGATTATGAGTGATGATTTAGTAAACAACTCTCGATGTTTCCCTATGTTGAAGTTGTTTACTTTTACTTGTTGTTTTCATCAGCGCAATAGCTTAGGATTATACCGAGTTGATGTTTTCAGTTAGCCATGTTGGATTATCGGCCATATCCTTAAACCTTACCATAGTGAATCTCTGTCAATGATGAACTTATCAATATGAATATATCAGGTTATCTCTCACAAATATATCAGGTTATCTCTCACAAATATATCAGGTTATCTCTCACAAATATATCAGGTTATCTCTCACAAATATATCAGGTTATCTCTCACAAATATATCAGGTTATCTCTCACAAATATATCAGGTTATCTCTCACAAATATATCAGGTTATCTCTCACAAATATATCAGGTTATCTCTCACAAATATATCAGGTTATCTCTCACAAATATATCAGGTTATCTCTCACAAATATATCAGGTTATCTCTCACAAATATATCAGGTCATCTCTCACAAATATATCAGGTCATCTCTCACAAATATATCAGGTCATCTCTCACAAATATATCAGGTTATCTCTCACAAATATATCAGGTTATCTCTCACAAATATATCAGGTTATCTCTCACAAATATATCAGGTTATCTCTCACAAATATATCAGGTTATCTCTCACAAATATATCAGGTTATCTCTCACAAATATATCAGGTTATCTCTCACAAATATATCAGGTTATCTCTCACAAATATATCAGGTTATCTCTCACAAATATATCAGGTTATCTCTCACAAATATATCAGGTTATCTCTCACAAATATATCAGGTTATCTCTCACAAATATATCAGGTTCTCTCACAAATATATCAGGTTATCTCTCACAAATATATCAGGTTATCTCTCACAAATATATCAGGTTATCTCTCACAAATATATCAGGTTATCTCTCACAAATATATCAGGTTATCTCTCACAAATATATCAGGTTATCTCTCACAAATATATCAGGTTATCTCTCACAAATATATCAGGTTATCTCTCACAAATATATCAGGTTATCTCTCACAAATATATCAGGTTATCTCTCACAAATATATCAGGTTATCTCTCACAAATATATCAGGTTATCTCTCACAAATATATCAGGTTATCTCTCACAAATATATCAGGTTATCTCTCACAAATATATCAGGTTATCTCTCACAAATATATCAGGTTATCTCTCACAAATATATCAGGTTATCTCTCACAAATATATCAGGTTATCTCTCACAAATATATCAGGTTATCTCTCACAAATATATCAGGTTATCTCTCACAAATATATCAGGTTATCTCTCACAAATATATCAGGTCATCTCTCACAAATATATCAGGTTATCTCTCACAAATATATCAGGTTATCTCTCACAAATATATCAGGTTATCTCTCACAAATATATCAGGTCATCTCTCACAAATATATCAGGTCATCTCTCACAAATATATCAGGTCATCTCTCACAAATATATCAGGTTATCTCTCACAAATATATCAGGTTATCTCTCACAAATATATCAGGTCATCTCTCACAAATATATCAGGTCATCTCTCACAAATATATCAGGTTATCTCTCACAAATATATCAGGTCATCTCTCACAAATATATCAGGTTATCTCTCACAAATATATCAGGTCATCTCTCACAAATCACCGTTCATTTCCTCAATCTGTTGTTGTTGTTGTTGCTGTTCCTAAGGCTGTCTGGCCGACCAGCCCCAAGGTCCCGAGCAAGGCCATAACCGAGCGCCCCCACAGAACCCTCCCAGCTTACCACTAATAATGCCCAGGTGACCGAAGCCACTCAAAGGCGGGGAGCTGAGGAGGGTGCGGAAACGCCCGGGAAACAAAAGCCCCACCCAAGGCCCTGTGCCCCTCAGCAATTATAAAGGGAAAGTTGAGGGGCAAAGGAAAAATGTGACGCTTTGGCTCCCAATCTGCCAGGGTTGACAGTAGGGAGGTCAATCCACGGAAAAGACGCAGTCACTTGAGATCTAGAAGATATATAAGTAAAAGGAACAGTCAGAGTAAGCTATGGGTATGGCAGAGAACGCTCAACTCTCATTCTGATAGACCAGCCCATCACCAATCCTCAATCTGTTGTTCGATATTGTATACATTATAGACAACGCCCTTCCCACGTGTCTCAGAATCACGGAAGAAATAATAATTATACGGATTGTCAACTACACATTATAATTACGAAAGCATTACATGCACGCCATATATTGGCCAAGCTAGTTGATAAGAGAATGGGAATACAATAGGTTTTAAAGAAAACGTATGGAGGCAGATTTGAGGTGCACATTAGTATCCTTTATTTTTGTATATTGTGTTGAGTATTCATTATTATAAGTCTCACTAATATTATCCTTGGGGTAATTGGAATGTAATACATGATAAAATGCCCCTTAACAACATGCAATTAATTCAAACACATTAATGTTTCACACATTTATACATGTAAATGGCTGTAATGCATAATAACATAGGTCTATCTTATAATATTAAACTGTATTTCCTCTGACCTCTGCCAGAATAAATTAGCATTTTGCAGTAACCTAATCACACACAGGTCTTATGTGCAGACTCGTAAGCAGTTGGTCTCAGATAATTACTCTTATTGATATTATCAATATTTACACCTATTCCGGTGCACACCATTGCAAGTGCCATTTACACATTAATACTAATTCAATTATTTATTAATTAAGTATTAGTCGATGAATAAGAGAGAAACAGGCATGGCAATATGAAATGCAAACCGGTGTCCGGTGTCAAATATATATTTTGGATTGTAACCAATACACAACACACTACTATACATAATTTATTTTCATGTGAAAATATAATCACTCCCTTAGCAGCTGATTGTTCCATATTTATGGGATGAAATGGAATCGTAGGTCACGGCCAGTTCGTCTATGTTCACCGCATACCACACAGCGGTGGCCAACGTTTGGGGCCATGTTTGTTTATTCCGCCACACACCCTCGCATCGTTCCTGTCATTGTTGTAAACAGACAGACGACACGCCGGCGACCACAGAGCCATTTATTGACCAAGCTATGCCGTTATCGTGGTTTTATAATCCCCCATAAGAGTTAGCACTACGTAAATTCTGTCATCCTTGTTCAGTGTTGTTTATATCGGTGAAGTGATAGGTTGTGTATGTTGTCTGTTCTCCCTGTACAGTCAGATCCAATAGTTCCCCACCAACCTCATTGACAATTATGATTGTATGGTGTTACCACTGTTCCTTGACATGTATTATGTGTTCATAATAGTCAGTGAATAATGCTATTTATTAATATGGATTGTATTGAAGGGATGGAACACTTTATCTATTGGGAAAAACTACACAATTTAACTTTACCCTTTCCAACACCTCCGTGACAGATACACCATAATTTATGTTTGGAAGAGTCTCGAGAGGCTGCTGCCAAATGTGGACCTTCAAACACACAACCACCCAAGAAGATAATTACTTGGCTTCATCAAGAGAGAAGAGGGTGTATAGTGACAACCATAATACAGGACAGCTATAACGGAGCTCGTCTGAACTAAGTGCACCCAACATAAATAAGGAACCTGACGGGCATATCATGAGACAGCTTCAAGTACCAACTATACAAGTGGTTGTCTACGGTGGCCGACTAGCCCCCAATACCGGGCTACCCTCAACAACAATGGTAACTCCATCCAGTCTTCATCTTAACAACCAAGAGAAGTGGAGCTGCTGGGTGACAGTCAAGGTCCAACTAAGCTGTGCCTCAGTGTGCCTGTGTTCAACCAGATTTTTCTAAAGTAAGTATGGCTTGAGTTCACACACTTTCTGATCAAAGTTGTAGCGAACAATTATGTTTCACTATACATTTTCAAGTTTGTGGATTGATTGTCACTATGTAAATAATATATATATATATATATATGTGTAGTGCTACAATCAGTGAAGCCAATAATGTCTATCAATTTTTCAATGTTGGAGCCACCATTCACACATTATTGACACGATAACTAATTTAAGCCCTGGTTAAATCAAATTTTAGAGGTACAATATATTCAGTGAAGTGAAGACTAATTACATTATTCGGTATATATTAAGCAAACCACCCACCAATTTTCATGACAATTTTGAAATGCATGTTGGAATCCCTATAAACTGTACTTAATTTTTATGTAAGTTTGATAATTTGGAAAAATCGATTAAGGGAGAAAATTAACATTGAAAATTATGTGTAAAAAATCTCCCATAAACGGCGGCCCGCTATGTTATTGTAGTTTGCGGCCTAATTTCGTCTGTTAATTCACTTTCTCCTTAATTGGACCCCCTATGAAGTACAACAGATTATGATGACATAAGTGACGGGTGTTTAGAGGGGGCAGAGCTCCCCCTTCAACATATTACGTGTCCCACAGTAACTTCTATTATATAAACAACCCAATAATTTTCACAGATTTTTTAAATTTCATTTAGGATGTAATATAACCTATACTCCATGTTAAAATAAGTGTCAACCCTCGAAAAATTCTATTAAGGGAGATACAGAACCTAGAACCTGTAACCTGTAACGATATTTGTCCAGGGTTTACCTCCCCATACACGGCACACAACACGACTCGGCGGACCTCTTTCTCCCTGCCTTCCAGTCTAATTAACACTAAGAATTTACCTAATTTTCTATCCAATGTACTATCCAACCAGCGGGGGTGTGGGGGCGGCAGCCCCCACCCATAATACTAGGTTAGGTTAGGTAAGGTTGGTAGGTTAGGCTAAAATCTTTAATGTTGCTTAATTGTTGGATAATGGATAATGAACTTACTGGGTAAGTTCATTTTCTATCCCATGTATCATCCAACAACTTTTGCCCAAACTTGACTGTTTGTTTTTTTCATTTTGGGGGTTTCTTAAGTTGAAAAACAAGAAAACCTGAGCCAACTTTTTTTTGCTACTTTCTGACTTTTATGAAGCTGAACAATGTTAAAATCCCAGCCAACTTTTGCCAAAACTTGGCTCGGGTTTTTTCATTTTGGGGTTTTCTCAAGTTGAAAAACAACAAAACCCAAGCCAACTTTCATCATCAAAGCCATTATATCGCCTTTTTATGTCTTTAACCCCACATTTTCCCAGATCTTCATAGCCCTCCCCACTATCGGGCGCCGTGTCTTAAGATCGTTGGATAAAGGGGAAAACGATTTTTGCGGAGGTTGAAACTAATGTCAATCACTATAATTATATTGATGCAAAAAACTAAAACTAAAAAAAAAATAATGAAAATAATTGGTGGGTGGTTTCCTTAATATTGTCCCCAGATTCTTCATAAGTAATATATACCTACTGATAAAGAATCTGGGCAAAATATTAAGGAAACCACCCACCAATTATTTTCATTTTTTTTTTTTTTTAGTTTTAGTTTTGATTTCACACACTTTTTGATCAAAGTTGTAGCGAACAATTATGTTTCACTGTACATATTCAAATTTGTGGATTGATTGTCACTATGTAAATAATATATATATATATATATATATATATATATGTGTGTGTGTGTGTGTGTGTGTGTAGTGCTACAATCAGTGAAGCTAATAATGCCTATCAATATTTCAATGTTGGAGCCACCATTCACACATTATTGACACGATAACTAATTTAAGCCCTGGTTAAAGCAAATTTTAGAGGTACAATATATTCAGTGATGTGAAGACTAATTACATTATTCTTGTAACTGAAAAAGAAACTTAAATATGATAGCCTAGTAGTTAAGTTACTTCGAAAACTACACATTATTCAAACACCAATTCAACACACGGGCAATTCATATAGTAACGTCACGGAGGAAAACTATTTATTCACTCACACCAAAATGTATTATACAATGTTTGGCAAAATAAATTAAAAGACATAGCCTAATACCAATCCTAACTTGCATCCATTAGAGTAACTTCCCGTAAATATGTTAATAGGGTAGTATTTCATAAATCAACGTTACGAACAACTGTACCCTATTCACATAAGACAGACATCTGAAATATGAGACCATTCGTTATTGGTGGACACAATCTGTGTGGAGCGGTAGTTTGGGTGTGGAATGTTAGGCGTCACATTGGTTACCGAATAATTATTGACCATTTAGGGGAACAGTGAGACCCCAATGAAGTACAACGAACGTTTCCCACACTTCTTCTCTAACTTTAATAATAACCCAGTCTCGTCACATAATGTTGTCCTCGCCATATGTTTATGGACAGTGATCCGACTCCGGAAGAAACCTTTCATTAAACGAGATGTCATCACAATCACAGAGTAATATAATTGACTGACTCGCTTGTTCATAATAACTATTGTGCTTGTACTCAAAATATTAATGGTATTATCCAAAGACATCAGCAAATATATTACTATAACGTTTATCTTAATACATTCAGAAATTAGCTTAGCAAATTTACAAATATATTTATTTGTAAGTGATATTTAAAAGAGATGTTGCAGGTAATCTGCAGAACAACAACTCTTCTATTAGGGGATTCCTGTCTTGTGGAAAACATTGTTCGCTCTTACCTTACTCGGGGACCTTACTGATGCGCGGATAAGTGCTACTTATCTTATTTTGTCAATTTGATTTTCACTCTCCTATAACATTTTCAATTAGTTGTGTACAGCCAGTCCAGGACACGATAATTCTGCAGAACAACAACTCTATCTATCTATCTGTATTTTATTGTTAGAAAGTGCGGAAATAACTTTTTTATTAGCATTTGCATTGTTAATTATATAATTCCGATACCCCAACAATCTAGGGGAGAGTTTGGGAATGCTGATTTTGAAAAGACATTAGCCTAACCTAACAACCTTACCTAACGTATCCTAGTATTATGGGCTGGGGCTGCCGCCCCCACACCCCCGCTGGTTGGATATTAAAACAAGAAAAGATTGACAGGCGCCAAAAAAAGGCAATGAAGTCTATGGTGTTTACTCCGCAATCTTCAGCTTTGATGTCGATAACAGGAAAGTACCAATATAAATGTGCTGACATCTTGTGTAGGTGAAGCTCCACTCTGATTGGCTACTGAACATCGGGGAGAAGCCTCCAAGGAGGCTAGAATGTAAACAAACTGTCCTGGACTGGCTCTACAAATTGACAAAATAATAAAAGTAGGGTAACATTCAAGAGAGCTAGAGCCGCCTTATTTACCAAGTTTTCTTTATATTTTTTTCAAGGAATATAGTGTTTTATTGTTGTTTTTCATGGTTTGAGTGGAGGATTTGCATTAACTTGCCCAGTATTCATTAATCTGAAGATACGGCGTCAAATGGCGCCATTTATTGGGTGAATTGCCCTTTAATAGTAGGTAAGGGAAATTGTGGAATAATTTGGATACACGATGGGTTGAGTGGGGGGCAAGGCCACCTCCCCCCTCAACCCCCCTTGATTTATTGTCATCCTCATATATGTAGATCTGTAAGGGGGCAAAAACAGGTTGCGGGTATTTCGTTTTTGTGAGTAACACTCACGCCATTTATTGGGTGAATCGCACCCACCGCATCGTTCAAAACAAAAAGAAGAAGGTCAAGTCGAAGGATTCATTGGACGCAATGCTTTGTTTACGGTCAGGACTTATTATTTTGGTGTTATTTTTCGGTGTAATCGGGTTTTTTCACTTGTCGATAACGAAATTCCTCCATGTGGACTATAATGAGAAAAATCTGGCGAGTCAATAGGTCCCTATTTTCCCTAATAAATTGTTTCTAATAGTGCGGCGAAAGACATCTTTAATGTTATCAAAAGTAGCACTTATCCGCACATCAGTAAGGTCCCCTGAGTAAGGTAAGAGCCGATTAAAATAATTCCATAATACAGGAATCCCGTAATCGAGGAGTTGTTGTTCTGCAGAATACCCCAGGACACTTTGTTTACATTTTAGCCTCCTTGGAGGCTCCTCCTTGATGTTCAGTAGCCAATCAGAGTGGAGCTTCACCTACAAGACGTCAGTTCATTTTGATTGGTACTTTCCTGTTATCGACAGCCAAAGCTGAAGATTGCGGAGTATACACTGTAGACAGACTTCGTCGATTTTTCTTTCGGCACCCGTCAATATTTTATTGTTTTGATACCCAACCAGTGGGAGTGTGGGGGCAGCAGCCCCTACCCATAATACTAGGATAGGTTAGGTAAGGTTGTTAGGTTAGGTAAGGTTGTTAGGTTAGTCTAATGTATTTTCACAGTTGACTAAATCGAGTAAACCACGCATTCCCAAACTATCCCCCTAGATTGTTGGGGTATCGGAATAACAATTACTAATGCAAATGCTAATAAAACGTGCTTTCTGTACTGTCTAACAATAAAATACACACAAACCATTACAGTATAAAATACAAAATTAAAAACTAAAATAACAGGAGTTGTTGTTGTGCAGAATTACCGATGTTGCTTCACCCATTTCATCAAGATTACTTTACTCAATCTGACGTATACTTTAGATAAATTCTAGGTCAAAAATGTCTAGTTTAAGGGTTAAAGCTATAATGCACATTTCAACCACAGCAAGTCAATCGAATCAATATAAAGATACTAAAACAACAATTTGTGTAATTGACCCTACACAGTACAGTAGATATATTAACATTGATCAATATGGACTTAAGGCTAGTATACAACACCAATGTTCATCAAAAATATATTTACGACCATTTGATACAGGAAATAAAAAAACTAATATGGATTATCAGTGAAATCAGATGAGTTTACGTGGCTAATAGCAATCTTGTAACTGCAGGAGTCAATATTTACCATCAATAATATATTAACACACATTGCATAGATCAACGCCAAAATATACCAAGACACTGTGTTTATATGGCTACCGAATATATTAATCGAGATCATAAATGTATTGAACTTATAGTACAACCATATTAGACAGTACTTCCAAGCAATACTTAGCAATACTTAACTGGGCGATCCTGTAATTGAGTATATAAACTAGAGGTTCAACGAATTCAGATTCCACCTTATGCACGGGTTAATCCATCAAGCTCGGCCCCAGACTTTGGATACTATCACAATAATGATTTACATGTCTGGCTCACACAGCCAGACACACAAACACACATACAGACACAGCCAGCCAGCCAGGTGTGCAGGCCATAGAGTTTGATTTTATCAGCTGCAGATGACACCAGAGACCTTTGTAAAGAATTATTTGTTTTCAAGGTGCACTAATATTACATTATATGATTAGCATATGAACATTAAAGACCAAAACATATGTGTAAACAGCAAATATCTAGTGAAAAATTAAAATATTTATCCAGTTTAACACCGGGTCGATGCCATCGATATAATATTTAGGCAAATATATTAGTTATGTCATGTACTTCATTGCCATATACAGTATGTCCAAACCGTCAGTAATTCATTATAATATACACCCTAAATAACTAACAAAAAATCTAAGGATGTACTATCCGGGATACGGGATACGGTTGTCATGTTTTCATAGGTCGTACGCTCGCGTTTTTGCTTTTGTTTCTGTTTTTGCCCACTGCTGTCAACATATATTGATGATGACAATAAATCATGGGGGGGGGGGGGGTGAGGGGGGCAAAGCCCCCCCTCACCGCATAGGTCTAGAAGTAGACATAGGTCTACTTCCTGAGCCTGCTTGAGGCACACTGAAGGTCTAGCTCTCTTCACGCACTTGTGGAGGGAAGGAGGGTGTGTGAAGGAGTATTACTCTCCAGATTTTGTGCATGGAAAGGGAGGAATCATGAACATAAGAGGAATAATAACCAATAACTGAGGAAGGGGGAAGTGGGGGAGAAAGGGGGTGAAGGAGAGGGATGTGGGGGGGCACATATAGGGGAGAGGAAAACAGTAGTGGAGAGTGATTATACTACCTAATCACATATTGCTTCCATTTGAGTGCTCGTGGGGCATTTTTGGGTTATATTTTCATGGGCTGTCTTCCGTGAGGTCTATCGCGTATGCTACAGATACTTCCTTGAGGCTTATCGCACTTGCCGCATTAACACTATTACAGTTACAACAGTGCAAGGACAGTAGTCAGTGTACTAGTATACTAGTCAGTAGTCAGTACAAATATGTTTTTAATATATATATGTTTTTATATTTAGTATACATTTTAACTGTAGGATTCTAAAAGGTCCTTCTTGCCTCAATAATTATTTGTTCAAGGTCATATTTTTGACTGCAATTGATTTTGGCATAATATTTGTTTTTCTCTTGGCTATACAGTGTTTTGTTTTACCAAATTGCATTATATATATATAGTGTACTTGTAATCGAACACTATTCAGACATAAACCCCACTATTGGTAGCGCCAACGAACTTGACAATAATGTTGACCCCTTAACTTCTCATAACTCAAAATTAATGAAAGCAATCGAGATAACATTTCTATAATTTGGGAAGAGCCCACCAGGAAATAGGTGTGGATATTTAGAGTCAATTTGCTCAAGGCCCTTTCGAGTTATGAGAAGTTAAGGGGTCATGAATATTGTCAAGTTCGTTGGCGCTACCTATAGTACCGTTGGATACACGGCACCACCGTGATTTCTGAAAATCATAAACACATAAATATAACACTGTGATACCAGGAATCATTAACACATAAATATAACACTGTGATACCAGGAATCATTAACACATAAATATAACACTGTGATACCAGGAATCATTAACACATAAATATAACACTGATACCAGGAATCATTAACACATAAATATAACACTGATACCAGGAATCATTAACACATAAATATAACACTGTGATACCAGGAATCATTAACATATAAATATAACACTGTGATACCAGGAATCATTAACACATAAATATAACACTGTGATACCAGGAATCATTAACACATAAATATAACACTGTGATACCAGGAATCATTAACACATAAATATAACACTGTGATACCAGGAATCATTAACACATAAATATAACGCTGTGATACCAGGAATCATAAACACATAAATATAACACTGTGATACCAGGAATCATTAACACATAAATATAACACTGTGATACCAGGAATCATTAACACATAAATATAACACTGTAATACCAGGAATCATTAACACATAAATATAACACTGTGATACCAGGAATCATTAACACATAAATATAACACTGTGATACCAGGAATCATTAACACATAAATATAACACTGTGATACCAGGAATCATTAACACATAAATATAACACTGTGATGCCAGGAATCATTAACACATAAATATAACACTGTGATACCAGGAATCATTAACACATAAATATAACACTGTGATACCAGGAATCATTAACACATACATATAACACTGTGATACCAGGAATCAACACATAAATATAACACTGTGATACCAGGAATCATTAACACATAAATATAACACTGTGATACCAGGAATCAACACATAAATATAACACTGTGATACCAGGAATCATTAACACATAAATATAACACTGTGAAACCAGGAATCATTAACACATAAATATAACACTGTGATACCAGGAATCATTAACACATAAATATAACACTGTGATACCAGGAATCATTAACACATAAATATAACACTGTGAAACCAGGAATCATTAACACATAAATATAACACTGTGATACCAGGAATCATTAACACATAAATATAACACTGTGATACCAGGAATTATTAACACATAAATATAACACTGTGATACCAGGAATCATTAACACATAAATATAACACTGTGATACCAGGAATCATTAACACATAAATATAACACTGTGATACCAGGAATCATTAACACATAAATATAACACTGTAATACCAGGAATCATTAACACATAAATATAACACTGTGATACCAGGAATCATTAACACATAAATATAACACTGTGATACCAGGAATCATTAACACATAAATATAACACTGTGATACCAGGAATCATTAACACATAAATATAACACTGTGATACCAGGAATCATTAACACATAAATATAACACTATGATACCAGGAATCATTAACACATAAATATAACACTGTGATACAAAGAATTCTCTGTGCTGGAAAATCCTGAGCTAATACCATGAGTTAAATGTAATCCTTCATAAGGCTTCATGGAAAAGCTGAATCCGTGGTCAGTCTGTCTGTTTATACTGTATGTGTGTTTTGTGCATGGATGTATTTATGTATGTAGGTTGTGTATGCATGTATGGTATGATGTGTATGTCCAGGTGTGTATGTATGTGAGTATATAGTTGTTTATCACTGCCTGTATCTCAAATTATCTGTGTCGATCGATTTGTCTTCATTTCAGGGTAAGTATCAAGGAAACTGGCCAGCTTTTTTCTCGTTATTTTGGTGTGTGTGTTTTGCTAGCTTTCATCAATATATAGTGGTCTTAATTAGTAACAACTATTAGATTATTTTTCTCCCCATCATCTAACGATCTTCAAACACAGATGAAGGGAGTTTTCAGAGTAAACAAATCACTATTTTGTTACCATTGGATACACCCCCCCCCCCCCCCCCCCCCCCATGACTTATTGAAATCAGCATACATTTTGCCGGTAGAGGGCCCAAGTAAGAGTTTTACCGCCACTGATAGTGAGATTTTCTGTTTACAGTGCTGTATATAGTGTATACAATTATGTTCGGAGTGTAATGACTTACATTAATATGAAGTATAGGTCAAGCTCTGTTTACAGTGCTGTATATAGTGTATACAATTATGTTCGGAGTGTAATGACTTACATTAATATGAAGTATAGGTCAAGCTCTTTCGATAAATTACTTAAATTTCCATGAATAAAGGTGACTATAGTGTCCTTGATATATACCCATTTCAGAATATCTTGCCTAAAGGTTAATTTGCACTAGTGCCTCTCCCGCAACAATTTAATGCTATTTGTCACTGGTATAATCGACTAGACTAATGGTACGTAATGATTGGTGACAAAATGTTTATTACAGTATATAATTATATTACATAAAGTGCCAGGTCAAAAACGCTCATGTATGCCCACCTTTACGTGTCTATCAGTCATTATGTCTGTTGTCAGGAACCTCCAGAGGACTATCCCTTATTCTTCAACAATACAAAAATCAACCCTTCATCTTCTCTCAATGTTCTCGGTGTCTCTTTTTCTTCTGCTCTCACTTGGAAAGACCATATTATCAGTCTCACTAAGGCAGCCTCCCAGAAGCTGGGTGTGCTCAACCGCCTCAAGGGGTTCTTTACCCCTGCGCAGCTTCTTGCTCTGTACAGGGGCACACTTCACAGTGCGTCCTTGTATTGAGTATTGTTCACATGTGTGGGGAGGATCCTCTCACACCGCACTCCTAGATAAAGTAGAAAGGAAAGCCTTTCGTATCATTAACTCCCGTCCACTCACCAACTCTCTGCAATCTCTCTCTCTTCGCTGCAATGTTTCATCTCTCTCGTTATTCTATCACTACTACAATAATCAGTGTTCCTAGGAGCTTTCCCAGTGTATACCACTTCCTCTACGTAGGGTACGTAGTACCCGCCTTGCAACACAATCCCACCCCTACTCTGTGCAACTTTCCAACCTAAGAGTGAAACGCTATTCTCAGACTTTCTTCTATTCAACTGCTGAGCTCTGGAACTCTCTCCCAGAATCAGTCTTTCCCTCTTCCTATGACTTAAATTGCTGCAAACTCCGTGTGTCCAGGCACTTTAGCTCGAACGTCCCTTGATTTTGGCCCTGTCACTCTTTGAAATCTGGGGGAGGCACTCGCTGCAGGCAGTTATGCCTTTTGTCTCCCTCATTCACATAGAGAAAAAAATAAAAAATGTGCGAAGTGTGTCCAAGTCATGCCGTCGTTGTTTTAAGTATATAAATGTTGATACGCATTTCATTCTGTAACTACGAGAGCCCTTCTTGATCTCAACAAAATCGCAATGGAAGCCAGAATGTAATGGGGACGATGTTATTGTTTTGAAAGGTTTAAACATATTGTTGATTATCATATAACTCCTGAAAGCACCTTGGAAATAGTAACCCAATCATCTATACAGAATATGAGATAGTTTGAAATAGAAAGTGCAAACGTAGAAATCGTGGACAGTAGATGATAATTTACCTTCCATGTTAGTTGGCCATGACAAATTGTTAATAAATATTAAAATTGAATCATGTTAATAACTGAATAGATTAATTAAGTAATTATAATAAAACGTAGAACATATGAATGAAAGAAGGCACATAAGTGTTTCTCAAGACAACCAAACAGAATCTAAGTAGTAGGAAATAAACATAATAATTATGTACAAAATAAACGAATATATCAATCTGTTCAATAAATGCCTTAAATATATTATCAAGTCATGTTTTAGTGGATTCATCGGCCAATCTTCACGCTCACCCCCCTCCCCGTCATGCCAGCTTGATATTAATAATTTGGCTCTGTGAAATGTTGACCTGAATATTTGTTATTAATTTTGCCGTGCTAAAATTTCCTGAAAAATAATTAATCAAGTCGTCTCATCACCCAACGATGTAAATGTAATTACATGAAGTACTTCATGAGGGATTACTTATACACCAAATGAAGTAATGGTGTTTAATGTCAATGTTTTAATTAAAATTGCACCTGGATAATAAACAGGCACACTATGTGTGTGTTCGTGTGTGTGTTCGTGTGTTATTCACTTGCTTGCTTGTTTCGTCAAGGGGAATCCACGCAATGCGAGCTAAGCTCATTATTATCGCGCCTCCTTAACTGGGAATGTATTGCGTGAAATGCATGTTAAGTGTTTATGTATCGTTGGAATGGCTGTGGATGTGTGTGTAGTCTGTATTTTAGCCAATTGGCGACATCTGGAAACGAAGGCTTAGGGTTAATCTGTATGGTACCATTCTCACTACGGTACCAGTCTCACCCGAAGGCTTAGGTTGACCAGTAGCTTAGGTGAACCATATGATACCCATCTCGCCTTGTACCATTTTTGCCAACCCCAGATGGGACGTCACAACGTCGTCCACTTATTCCAATGTGTGTGTGTGTGTGTGTGTGTGTGTGTGTGTGTGTAATAATAATAATAATAATAATAATTGTCGGTTTATTCTTCATTGCAGCCCTGAGGCTGAACATCTACAGAGTTTTTCTTAAACCTAAGTCCAGTACAATACTTATTCTACCTTAATTACGAGGTCACATGCGATCTTTGGGGACTGGGAGGTGCCTGCCTTCCCACCAAGTAAACATGCAGATGCACTTTGTATTGGTGAGAAGTGTGTGTAGGCTAACACAGGCTGACAGCAGCTTGGTTAGGGAGGAACCACGATACAATTATCTCCGTCACTATTGCCGAAATAACCTTTAGGATTCTGATGGATACTCGAACCCTCGCCCCGACCCTTGCAGTCAGCGCAATACATAGCTCTTAGACCACGGGACCACGTGTGTGTGAGTTAGGTTGTCACGTGTCTGCGTGTCTACTTACCGTGTGAATGTGTCTTGTCTAGGAAGGTCAAAGATTATATGCAGGTAATATTGCAAGGTGTGCACAGGTAGGTTGACATCATTGGACTAGCAGTAATATGTGACCTCTCCCTTTAATTTTAAGGGGTGTTTTTTTCTGGACCTCCTTCGCCCTTATGCTTAGCCCCATTAGTTTTGACATTTTAAAACGTTCGCACCATTAGTTTGGCTATTTGATGACCTTTCGCCCCAATTCTATGTAAATCTAGCGAACATAATGTAGTGAAAGTCTAGTCATTGTACGTAAACAAAACAATAGCAAAAAAGTGTATGGAGTCAACAGCAATACAGGGAAGAAAAACACGAAAGGCCATGTCACCTGAGCGCTTTTTCCGGTAATTTTCTAAGGGCAAAGTATTCATGAACGATTTCGGGACTTGTATACATTGGTATCGGGAACTAGGAGCAAAGAAGATTATGTTTAGTGGCATAACCCTTTCAAGATCCAATACACATATTTGGTTCTTTTTTCCGGTTATTATTAGACTATTTTAATCAGATCAGGAAGGGTATATGGAACTCAGAGGATTAATTGAGATAGTCTTTACCCATATAATTTCCACAGAACCTTCTTAAACATAATGAAATTGTCTACTGATAGCCAGAATATATTCTATGTCACAATTTTCAAAGGGTTAAGACATCTATCTATCTATCTATTGCCTGACGCCGTGATCCCCGAAGGGGTGGCCACGAACGAACCGCCCCCATGCACCTCTGTCCCCAGTCAGTCGACGCCCCTCCCCCCAACCAGCACCGCCTTCGTTCATGTAGTTCCTCACTCCATCCTTCCACCTCATATTCGGTCTACCTCTCCCCCTCTGTCCCTCCACCTCGCTCTCGTACACCCTCTTAGTCATTCTCTCGCTTTCCATACGTTCCATATGGCCGAACCATCTCAAGTTGTTCCTTTTCACACTTTCCAGCACATCTACCTCCACACCACACCTCCTTCTTACTTCCTCATTAGTCTGTCTATCCCTCCATGTAACTCCGCACACACTCCTTAAGTAATTTATTTCCACTGCTCTCACTCTTGGTCTGAGTCTCTCAACCAACGTCCATGCTTCGCTTCCGTAAGTCAGTGTCGGGATTACCACACTGTCATGCAAGGACTTCTTCACTTCCATACTGACCACCCTATTTCTTGTTACTGCTTTTAGCGTTCCTACAACCCTCTTCCCCTGTTGTACCCTCTCCCGCACCTCTTCATCCATAGTCCCATCTTTACTCAACACACTGCCCAGATACTTAAAAGAGTTGACGATCTCCATAGCCTGACCGTTCAGCTTCACCTCACACTCTGTGACTTCACCCCTTTCGAAGACCATAACCTTGCTCTTCCCCGTATTTACCTTCAAATTCCGTTTTTCGCACACTGTTCCAAACTCATTTACCAGACCCTGCAACTCCCATTCATTATCACTCATCAGAACTGTATCATCCGCAAACAGCAGTATAGGTAGCTTCCACTCAATTCCCTCCCTTTTCAGCGATACACCAACATCCACTGCTCTTGATAGTATTTCTTTCATAACTCCATCCATATATACAGTAAACAACCATGGGGACATCACACACCCCTGTTTCAAACCAACATTCAGGTCAAAGAACTCGCTCTGCTCACTCTCCACACGTACTGCCGCCTTTGCACCCTCATACATGCTCTTCACTGCTTTCAGCAACTTGCCCTCTACTCCGTATATTCTAAGTACTTTCCACAAACCTTCTCTATCCACTCTGTCATAGGCCTTCTCCAAGTCCATAAAGGCAACATACACCTTTTGTTTCTTCTCCAGATACTTCTCCACAACACAATTCAGGGTAAAAATCTGATCTACACATCCTCTTCCCTTCCTAAAACCTCCCTGCTCGTCGCCTATCCATTTCTCCGTTCTCACTCTCACTCTCTCAATCACTACCCTACTGTATACCTTCCCTACTATGCTTAGAAGACATATTCCTCAGTGGTTACCACACACTCCTCTTTCCCCTTTGCCCTTATATAGGGGGACTATTATGCCAGTCTTCCAGTCATCGGGTGCACTCCCCTTCTCCCATGCTAGTTTGCACATTTTCCATACCCATTCTATCACTATCTCACCACCATACCTCAACATTTCCCCACACACTCCATCTGTTCCTGGTGCTTTCCCCAACTTCACTCTTTTCATGGCTTCCCACACTTCTGACCTCCTGATCCCCACCTCCTCCTCCACTACTTCTCTTCTTCTCCCTCCCATACCATATCCAGCTATGTTTGCTGGCTCTTCATTCCTTTCATTTAGCAACTCACTGAAGTACTCCCTCCATCTTTCGACTCTCTCTTGCTTCTCGGCTAGCATTCTCCCATTCTTATCTTTCACACCCTTACTGTTTCTCTTGCTACCTTCCCTAACTTTCTTGACTTCTTTCCAGAACAGTTTCTTACTCTCCCTCCATTTTACACTCAGATTCCTTCCAAATTCCTCATCTACTCTTCTCTTACTTTCCTTCACTACTCTCTTCACCACCCTCTTACTCTCCATGTACCTCGCTCGTTTCTGTCTCTCGGAATCTTCATTCCCTCTACTACCCAACCACTCTCTATATGCTTTCTTCTTTTCTTCCACAGCTATTCTTACCTCTTCTGTCCACCATGCTGTACCTTTCACTCCCCTCCCTCTTCTCCTCACTCCACACACCTCCTCACATGCTGCACAGATCTCATCCTTAAACACCTTGCTCATCTCCTCCACTTCCTCCATAACTTCCAGGTCGAACCCACCTAGTCGTCTTTCCACTGCTCTCCTGTACTCCTCCCTGACTTCCTCCTCCTGCAACCTCTCCACCCTCCTCACCATTCCACCCTCCTCTCGCCTCCCTCCCGCTCTCCTCACCCACTTCTTTTGTATCCTAACCTTAGCTACCACTACATAATGATCAGACAGACCCCCTCCAATACCCCTATACACCCTAGCATCCATCACAGATTTCTTCATTCGTTCATCCACACATACATAATCAATCAATGACCACTGTCTTATCCTTCATCGTCAACATCCGTTTCCACGTGTACCTGTGGATCATTCTGTGTCGGAAGAAGGTGTTGGCTATCCACAGCCTCCTCCCCATACATACGTCCACAAGTGCACTACCATTCCCATTCACCTCTGATGGTACCCCCCACCCTCCCACCACTCCCTCAACTTTCCTATCACCCACCTTACCATTCATATCCCCAATCAGAAATATTCTTTCGTTCTTGTCAAACTTCTCCAGGCACGCCTCCACATTCATCCAGAACTCCTCTTTCTTTCTTTCAAGTATATCCTCTGTCGGGGCATACACGCATACAATCACCCACGTTTGTATTCCTACTTTCATTCTCACCCACACAATCCTTGAACCCACAGACCCATACTCTCTTACACATTCCTTCCATTTGCTACTTACAAACAAACATGCACCTTCTCTCGCTGTTCCTTCACTCACTCCAGCACACACACCCATTCCACACTCCCACTCTCTCACATCTGAACCTTTCCATTTGGTCTCTGTCATTCCACATACATCCAGCCTGGCATTCACTAACACTTCCAGAACCTCTCTCTCTTTTGTGCCATCATTCATGCCACTAACATTCCACGTAGCCATTCTCAGAATGTCCGAAGGCATGTCCTTAGTCGGTCGTGGTTCGTCAACGCTGGTTCCGTCCGCATCCGAGGCTGTTCGTTCGTTTTTCTTTGCTTAGATATTTTTTTCCGGGTGGGGGTCGCAAGCCCACCGACCCAACCTCTTTAGTCGCCTCTTACGACACGCAGAAGGCACGTGGGGCATATTCTATTCCCTAACCCCCAGGGGGGTTAAGACATAATAACAGTTATTTTTTAAGTTACTAGACGACAATTGCTTCACAATATTGTCAAAGAGAACGCTCGTGTGACCCCGGCTTAACACGGACGACAGGCGAGATAACTGAGGGACTTAACAAAATTACCTATGAAACCAATCTGATGGGAGGGGAGAGAGAGAGGCAGTCGTGCGAGGAGGAAGCAATACTAACAGCAGACAGAATAAAAGACAACACCGACAAAACCAATCTGATGGCAGGGGAGAGAGAGAGAGACAGTCGTGCGAGGAGGAAGCAATACTAACAGCAGACAGAATAAAAGACATCACCGACAAAACCAATCTGGTGGCAGGGGAGAGAGAGAGACAGTCGTGCGAGGAGGAAGCAATACTAACAGCAGACAGAATAAAAGGCATCACCGACAAAACCAATCTGATGGCAGGGGAGAGAGAGGCAGTCGTGCGAGGAGGAAGCAATACTAACAGCAGACAGAATAAAAGACAACACCGACAAAACCAATCTGATGGCAGGGGAGAGAGAGACAGTCGTGCGAGGAACTAACAGCAGACAGAATAAAAGACATCACCGACAAAACCAATCTGATGGCAGGGGAGAGAGAGAGAGACAGTCGTGCGAGGAGGAAGCAATAGTAACAGCAGACAGAATAAAAGACAACACCGACAAAACCAATCTGATGGCAGGGGAGAGAGAGACAGTCGTGCGAGGAGGAAGCAATACTAACAGCAGACAGAATAAAAGACATCACCGACAAAACCAATCTGATGGCAGGGGAGAGAGAGAGACAGTCGTGCGAGGAGGAAGCAATACTAACAGCAGACAGAATAAAAGACAACTCCGACAAAAGAGTGAGAGCGTGAGTAGGAAGGGAAAGAGTGGAAGAGGCAGGGAGGGGAAAAAGTAAAAGCCAGGAAGGGGGGGGGGGGGGCAAGGAAGAGGGGGGAAAGGAGAGAGAGGAGGTTAAAAAAATAGTAGACAATTGTAAATAATAGTAGAATACTGGTATCTGTTAAAAACACAGTAAATAAGCATAGTAACTAAGTACATTAATTCATCAATAGATAAATAAATATATATACTGTATATATATATATATATATATATATATATATATATATATGTATATATATATATATATATATATATATATATATATATATATATATATATAAACAATAATGAAGACAGCTACAGAGAAGGGGAAAACTTAAGTGCACTGTCATACAAAAATAGAGAAGCGAAACTCAAACAGAATGGCGCGATGAGTAAGACCAAATAGGATAATCTAGTTCCACAGCAAAAAGGGATATGTGGAGTACGAACAAAGAAAACGGGGAAAAAGAGATATATACCAGTACATAAAATGACAACCAGGCAAACGAGCAACAGCAAAACAGTAATAATATACAAAAGAGGGAAGAGGAAGCAAACTAAGTGAACATAGAAATGACACAGGCTAAAAGAACTTGTTTTAAAGGGGGGTTATATAAGGGGCCATAGAACAGAAACAGAATTATGAAAGGAATATAAGGACATATGAGAGGGATGAGAACAACTATGCCAACAAGTAGGGGACACTGGTTTATTGAAAGAAGACACACACACACACACACACACACACACATGCAAACACTCACACACACATGCAAACACTCACACACACACACACACACACACACACACACACACACACACACACACATACACACCCACACACACACACATCACACACAGACTATCAGCAGTGCTATATTTTAGAAAACTACTCCCTTTCCGCTTTCACTATTGAACACACCATTTCCCCTTTTTAACATCATTACGCTCATTATAATCTATATGTATCTATCTATATCTATCTATATATCTATCTATATATCTATCTATATATCTATCTATATATATCTATATACCTATCTATCTATACCTTAGTTGAACAAAGACGTTTATTATACTATTACTATAAATTCAATAGATGTAGAATGAATACATACTGCTCCGTAACCGCAACCAACACTAAATCCTCTTTGTGTATGTAAATCATAATATGAAAGTTGCGGCTCTGAAACTCCTGCACCGAACTCTAATAGTTATTTCCAAAATACCGGCAAATCGGATTCGTATGCATTAATTATTTGAGATAGTTGATTTCATTATTGAGTGGGTTTTGAAATTAAAGAGCTTTAATATTACTCATCATAATATTTCTCAACACCATTCTTATTCAAAGTGATAAGGGAAGAACACAAATTATCATTAGTTTTATTAGCAATATAATTTAATTTATTATATATATATACAGTATATATATATATATACAGTATATATATATATATACAGTATATACTATTGTTTTTAGTTTACACCCTAGATCTCCACCAACACTTAAATATATACCCCTAACATCCCCCTTCGAACTATATTTGTGAATGTTTTCAGTAGAAAAATGCTCTGGCCAAAGTTCTACCAGTTCCTACCAAATTGCAGGCTCGCTATCGCTTGCCAGAATATTTTCGACACCTAAATGGCATGAAAATCTTACAATTCACAAACTAATGGGGCGAGGTTCTTAAATTGTCAAATCTAATATGGCTAAGCATGAGGTAAGAGGGGGTCGAGAAACACCTTCCACCATCCCACGCTAATCTAACCTAATCTTACAATACCTGTACTGGTTGAGATGTACTGAACCTGTGATAGCCGTACTGGAGCATAGCGGTACATAAGCATTTCAAGGAATATTGATATTAAGTATTAATTTCACGTATGTTTTTAGCAAGGTTGTGGGTACATAATTGATTGTGTCAAAGTTATAATTTCAACTCTTACAACTATTTGAAGCTTTGCACCACTAAAGCCACATTCTGAAGTATTGGGAATATAGTACAGATTATTCTCTTTAGCTTAGATGCAATACTAGAAGATATTATGGTAAACAACTACCAATTTCCCGAGTTTGAATAATGAACTTCAATAAGGAGTTAATAATATGTCCAACAGTTTAAGCTCTTTGTAAGATACAGAAGAAATGCTAACAGGGTAAATAATTTACTCTCGGAGGCAGCCGTGTGTGTTCTCCTTTATATTTCAAATAACAGTGTGGACTTCAAATGGTGATATTGTGCGGTTTTAGAGGGATCTGTGGTAATAAAAAGGGTTAAATGAGATAGTTATAAGTGTTGTCATTGCTAGAGATCCTTCCTGAACTTCATAAAATCGTTTAGTAGTAGCCAAAATATAATAAAACGAACGTCGACGGTACAGTGTGGACTTCAAAGGGTGGCTTTGACCTGGCTTCTGTGAGGCTGCCGAGGTAGTATAACTCCAGGGACCTGGAAACACACAATATTATATTTAAGCGGACAGTGGTTATTTTGGGGGTATATGTATGTAGCCTATGTATTATTATTATTATTATGATTTTTAGTTTTAGTTTCGTCGCTAGACCACCTTCAAGCTTTAAACAAAAAAAAACTCTCCCTAGACCCCCATTCAAGATAGATTTGTAAAAATTTTGGTAGAAAAATTACCAGGCCAAAGGCCGGTTCCTCTTAAAAATGCATGCTTGCTATCGCTCACCAGGAAAAAATAGACACCTAAATGGAACGAAAGGTATTGATATTGATATATAAATGGGACGAAAGGTCTTAAAATCCTCAAACTAATGGGCCGGAAGTCTTATAATCTCAAAACTAATTGGGCTAAACATTAGGAAGAAGGGGGACCAGAAAAACGATCCATCTCCCCTTAACACGGATGGTACACATCGTACATAAAGCAACACCGACATTATTCAACCTTGTCCAACATAACTTATTCTAAGTTACTTTAATTCTCTTCATACCTATATCTAAGTTACTTTAATTCTCTTCATACCTATATCTAAGTTACTTTAATTCTCTTCATACCTATATCTAAGTTACTTTAATTCTCTTCATACCTATATCTAAGTTACTTTAATTCTCTTCATACCTATATCTAAGTTACTTTAATTCTCTTCATACCTATATCTAAGTTACTTTAATTCTCTTCATACCTACAGTATATCTTTTTTAAATGCAAAGAACATTGGATACATTTTGTGGAGTGTGTGTGGAGAATTTGAGTCAGATGATGTTTTGTTATTAGCAAACGATTAAAACTTGATTGCATTAACTCAAATAGAGGTGGGTGCCTGTGAGGAAGTATCTTTACCTTCAGGAGAACAAAGGTCCTCACGAATGACCAAGTGCAGGACCTACCATCTTCTAGCTTTACCTTCAGGAGAACAAAGGGCCTCGCTAATGACTAGGGGCAGGACCTACCAACTTCTCACTTTACCTTCAGGAGAACAAATGGCCTCGCTAATGACCAAGTGCAGGACCTACCATCTTCTAGCTTTACCTTCAGGAGAACAAATGGCCTCGCTAATGACTAGGGGCAGGACCTACCAACTTCTAGCGAGCTTTGTTAAACTTTGAGAGGGATAAGATGTACTGAAGGTAACACAATATCTTCTCACTGTGATCAACACGTCAAACTTCCACTTTCAGGAATTGTATAATGGGATAATGAAGCGGGAAGGTCAAAGCGAGTCGTCCATTAAACATATAACGGACAAATAGTTGCATAGTATATAGTGTACATAAAACCCAGTGCACGCTGAGAATAAAAGGGAAAACACAGAAATGCATTATTTCAACCTTAAAAGCAGATTGAGTTTTAAAATATGACTCCCTACAATATTTTCCTAGTTATAATCTGGTTCACTGTTGAAAACCATACATACTGTATGCATACGTTTCTGTCTTGATAGCGTAATGCATAAGTGCGCGCAATTTCGATGTGAGTATCCTAGGTTCGAGTCCTTGGAGTACCACATGTATTTGTTGATTTCATTAATTGAGTTTAGAGGTGAAGTTGGTTGGTGGAAAAAACATAATAATAGTAAAATTGTTGTACTGTGACCTACTTTAGAAGCCTTTCTTCTTGGGGTTTATGGGGAGATTGATATGTATTCATTTATTAATTATTGTATTTATATATTTATTTATGATTGATTTTAGTTTCCTCGCTAGACCTCCATCAGTCTTAAAACAATACCCCCAAGACACCCCATCGAAGTCAATTTGTGCATTATTCGGTACAAACATTGCCCCAACATAAGGCCAGTTCCTCCAAAATGGCTGGTTCGTTATCGCTCGCCAGGAATAAATCGACATCTCAATGGGGCTCAAGGTCTTAACATTGCCAAACTATTGAGCCGAATGTCTTAAAATCTCAACACTAATAGGGTTATACATGGTGGGAGAAGGAGGTCCAGAAAGAAAAGGAAAACGTCCCCTCAATATTCAATGTTTCAATATGTATGTTCTTTAGCCCGACGGAAACAATTGATTAAACTCTTTGAGCATTATGCCGAGTATTGCCAGATTACTCTGGCTGTCATTAGACGATTTTATTCAGCTTAGGAAGGGTGGAATGATTAATGGTTCAGACTACATCAATTAACTAAACATAAATACTACATAAATAAATAAATAAATAAAGAATATACTTACAAATCTTCCCTTAACTCGAGAAGAAGAGCGGCGTCTGTTAAGGAGGTTATTAGTTTCTTCCCTAGACCTCCATCAAGTTTATAATTACACTCCCTTGACCCCCTTTCAATATAAATGTGTACATTTTTCGGTAGAAAAATGTCCCAGCCAAAGGCCGGTTCCTCTTACATTACAGGCTCGCTATCGCTTGCCAAGAAAAGATCGACACCTAAGTGGCACGAAAGGTCTTAAAATTGACGGAAATGGGGCGAAAGTTAATAAAATCGCCAAATTAATGAGGCCAACGTCTTAAAACCTCATAATTAATGGGGCTTAATATGAGGAAGAAAGGGGTCCAGAAAATCTCCCTCAAGTGGAAATCTGCCCTTAATGTTTTGGAATACATAACAGAATACGGCAACCTTTTGATAATACGGTGCTCCGGGACTAGTAAAGGGGAAAATGGAGGGTTATATTTATCAAGGCAATGCAGTTCTTGAGTACGGAGAGAGAGAGAGAGAGAGAGAGAGAGAGAGAGAGAGAGAGAGAGAGAGAGAGAGAGAGAGAGTGAATGAGTGAGTGAGCGAGCGTGAAAATTAATGGGTGTGTGTGTGTGTGTTTGGGTAAGAGAGAGAGAGTGTGTGAATGGGTGAGTGAGTGAGTGTGTGTGAGTGTGTGTGTGTGTGTGTGTGTAAAAGAGAGCTCACACCGGTATATTTAGAGTAACGCAATAATTATTTCCGTGTTCAAATGTCAGCTTCTATTTAAAGCAGAAAAAAAATCAATTTTTAATTACTGAGACATTTGAGAGCATTACAGACAAACCAGCGTTTGTTGGTTAAGGAGAGGATTTTAGTTTGTTCCTTAGACCTCCATCAAGCGTAAAATTACACCCCCAAGACCCCATTTCAAGTTAAATGTGAAAATGTTTTGGTAGAAGAATATTCCGGCCGAAGGCCGGTTCCTCATAAAATACAGGCTCACGACAGAAATGGGGCGAAAATATTAAAGTCCCCAAACTAATGGGGCGAACGTCTTAAAATCTCAAAAGCAATGGGGCTAAACATGAGGGAGAATGAAGTTAAAACAAATCCCTCGAGTGGAAATCTCCTCGTAAAGGTCACAGTATAATCAGACTGGGCTATATTGAATATCACCTCAACATTGGCTGGTTAAACGTTAATTCCTATCACTGGAACTAAAATCCATAAATTATAAGTTGGCCAATAATCTTAACTATGACCCCTATAACTAAAAAACTACTAGAGTCATCGAGCTAATATTACTACGATTTGGGAAGAGTCAGCCAGGGAATAGCTGTGACAATTTACAGCCCTTTTGTTCTAGCCCTTTTTGAGGTTTGGATTCCCAATTTCTGGCCTACCTATCTGGAAGAGGGCATAGTATGTATGGTTTCCAGCTGGCGGTAAATTGTCATGATACTGTCGGGGATACTCAGCTATTATGTTGATTTTGTTTCGAAACAAGTTTTTAATAATCAATATGACGCAGATGTAATTGCAGATTCATATTTGTCCATTAAGTATCGACAAATCAGTTGCTTAGGGATTCAATTATCCATCAGCTTAACCCGTTCAGTACGGTGCCATCCTTTTACCTTCATTCTGGCTACTATTAGACCATTTTATTAAGATTTAAAAGAGCCTCCAGCAATGAACAGGCTTCGAACTATCTCACTTAACCCGTTTTCCTACCACATTTTTGTCTTAAAGTGCACAAAATTGTCTAAATATAGCTAGAAGAAAATAAATAAGTTGTCACCGGTACAGAAGGGGTTAAATACTACCGAATATAGTAATTTATTCACGTTTTTACAGCATTCATTACATGCCCAGCATATCAATATTTGTATTGCAGTTTTCTATTTCATATTGATGAATTTTACTTCCATCATAACGTATTGGATTAATATCAACCTTAGCCGGATGGGTTTTGAATATAGATGCAAATTACAAGTGATGAATATATGCCTATAATATAGTTTTAAAATCCAAGATCCCATTCCAGATATAGCAAGATGGCGGCGAGATAATGAATCAAGCATGCTATTCATTTTTACGTACCACTGCCATTATCCACACTTTATCTGTCTGACTCCCACCTCTGAACCCACACCCCTGGTTCTCTGTCCCTGACACCAACCCTCCCTTCCATCACCATACTCACACCTCCTCCCTGACTCTCCCCCTCCCTCCCCTCACCGGCCTCACATCTCATCCCTGATTCTCCCCTCCCTTCCCTCACCGTCCTCACATCTCCTCCCTGACTCTCCCCCTCCCTCCCCTAAACGTTCTCACATCTCCTCCCTGACTCTCCCTCTCCCTCCCCTCATGTTTCCTCCCTGACTCTCACCGTCCTCACATCTCCTCCCTCCCCTCAACGTCCTCACATCTCCTCCCTGACTCTCCCTCTCCCTCCCCTCATGTTTCCTCCCTGACTCTCACCGTCCTCACATCTCCTAGGATAACTTCATCTGTCAATTAGGGTATCCTACCAATAACAACTCCCACTATGACCTTATATAGCAAGAACATGGTAGTTGTTTCTCTCTCTCTCGCTCTTGCTCGCTCTCTCTCTCGCGCGCGCTCTCTCTCTCTCGATCTCTCTCTCGATCTCTCTCTCGATATATCTATATATCTATATATCTATGTATATCTATCTTTCTATCTATCTATTTATATATCTATCAATCTATCTGGCCGCCGTTTGGAGTCTTTGGTACCGGTATTGAATTAGAACATAGTAAGATGGTAAGGAACTCGCCCTGAGACAGGTAACCCTCTAAAGATTATGACACATTATGACAGTTTAATCTGGCTATCATTAGATGAATCTCTACGGCTTAGGAAGAATCTGTGTGAAATAATAGGGTAAAGACTATCTCAATTAACCCTCTGACTTCCATATACCCTTCCTAATCTGAACAACATTTTCTACTAATAACCAGAACAAACTGTCAAAAAGCGTCATAATCCTCAATTAGGTAACTAATTTTAACTTATGTTTTGTATTTTCTACATTTAGTAACACGTACAATACACAGCCTATTCTATATAACCTAAGGTACTCGAACTTATAAGTTCGTCTCAGGGTGAGTTCCTTACCATCTTACTATGTTCTAATTCAATACCGGTACCAAAGACTCCAAAAGGCCGCCAGACATCACTCCTTAGATATATAGATATATCGAGCGAGAGAGAGAGAGAGAGAGAGAGAGAGAGAGAGAGAGAGAGAGAGAGAGAGAGACTACCTGTTTCTTGGCTATATAAGGCTATAGTGGGAGTTGTTATTGGTAGGAAAATACTGCAAATACCCCATGACAAGATATATTTGTAAATTTTTCGGTAGCCGCCCAAAAATCAGTTTTTCCAAATTTACAGGCTCGCTATCGCTCACCAGGAAAGAATCAAAACCTGAATGGCAAAAAAGGTCTCATATAGACAAAAACACGGGGCAAAAGGTCTTAAAATCGGGAAACTTGTGGGGTAAACATCTTATAATCTTAAAACTACTGGGGTTAAACATGAAGGACAAGGGGGTCCAGACAAAACAAAGAGCTCCCCATAATAAGATGTGAATACGAATTGTGCCATATTGGTGGAATAATAATAAAAGCTCGTTACCCTTCAAGCCAACCCCTCTCCATTGTAACCCTTCAAGCCAACCCCTCTCCATTGTTACCCTTCAAGCCAACCCCTCTCCATTGTTACCCTTCAAGCCAACCCCTCTCCATTGTTATCCTTCAAGCCAACCCCTCTCCATTGTTATCCTTCAAGCCAACCCCTCTCCATTGTTACCCTTCAAGCCAACCCCTCTCCATTGTTACCCTTCAAGCCAACCCCTCCCCATTGTTACCCTTCAAGCCAACCCCTCTCCATTGTTATCCTTCAAGCCAACCCCTCTCCATTGTTACCCTTCAAGCCAACCCCTCTCCATTGTTACCCTTCAAGCCAACCCCTCTCCATTGTTACCCTTCAAGCCAACCCCTCTCCATTGTTACCCTTCAAGCCAACCCCTCTCCATTGTTACCCTTCAAGCCAACCCCTCTCCATTGTTACCCTTCAAGCCAACCCCTCTCCATTGTTACCCTTCAAGCCAACCCCTCTCCATTGTTACCCTTCAAGCCAACCCCTCTCCATTGTTATCCTTCAAGCCAACCCCTCTCCATTGTTACCCTTCAAGCCAACCCCTCTCCATTGTTACCCTTCAAGCCAACCCCTCTCCATTGTTATCCTTCAAGCCAACCCCTCTCCATTGTTATCCTTCAAGCCAACCCCTCTCCATTGTTACCCTTCAAGCCAACCCCTCTCCATTGTTACCCTTCAAGCCAACCCCTCTCCATTGTTATCCTTCAAGCCAACCCCTCTCCATTGTAACCCTTCAAGCCAACCCCTCTCCATTGTTACCCTTCAAGCCAACCCCTCTCCATTGTTACCCTTCAAGCCAACCCCTCTCCATTGTTACCCTTCAAGCCAACCGCTCTCCATTGTTACCCTTCAAGCCAACCCCTCTCCATTGTTACCCTTCAAGCCAACCCCTCTCCATTGTTATCCTTCAAGCCAACCCCTCTCCATTGTTACCCTTCAAGCCAACCCCTCTCCATTGTTACCCTTCAAGCCAACCCCTCTCCATTGTTATCCTTCAAGCCAACCCCTCTCCATTGTAACCCTTCAAGCCAACCCCTCTCCATTGTTACCCTTCAAGCCAACCCCTCTCCATTGTTACCCTTCAAGCCAACCCCTCTCCATTGTTACCCTTCAAGCCAACCGCTCTCCATTGTTACCCTTCAAGCCAACCCCTCTCCATTGTTACCCTTCAAGCCAACCCCTCTCCATTGTTACCCTTCAAGCCAACCCCTCTCCATTGTTACCCTTCAAGCCAACCCCTCTCCATTGTTACCCTTCAAGCCAACCCTTCTCCATTGTTACCCTTCAAGCCAACCCCCCTCCATTGTTACCCTTCAAGCCAACCCCTCTCCATTGTTACCCTTCAAGCCAACCCCTCTCCATTGTTACCCTTCAAGCCAACCCCTCTCCATTGTTACCCTTCAAGCCAACCCCTCTCCATTGTTACCCTTCAAGCCAACCCCTCTCCATTGTTACCCTTCAAGCCAACCCCTCTCCATTGTTACCCTTCAAGCCAACCCCTCTCCATTGTTACCCTTCAAGCCAACCCCTCTCCATTGTTACCCTTCAAGCCAACCCCTCTCCATTGTTACCCTTCAAGCCAACCCCTCTCCATTGTTACCCTTCAAGCCAACCGCTCTCCATTGTTACCCTTCAAGCCAACCCCTCTCCATTGTTACCCTTCAAGCCAACCCCTCTCCATTGTTACCCTTCAAGCCAACCCCTCTCCATTGTTACCCTTCAAGCCAACCCCTCTCCATTGTTACCCTTCAAGCCAACCCCTCTCCATTGTTACCCTTCAAGCCAACCCCTCTCCATTGTTACCCTTCAAGCCATCCCCTCTCCATTGTTACCCTTCAAGCCAACCCCTCTCCATTGTTACCCTTCAAGCCAACCCCTCTCCATTGTTACCCTTCAAGCCAACCCCTCTCCATTGTTATCCTTCAAGCCAACCCCTCTCCATTGTTACCCTTCAAGCCAACCCCTCTCCATTGTTACCCTTCAAGCCAACCCCTCTCCATTGTTACCCTTCAAGCCAACCCCTCTCCATTGTTACCCTTCAAGCCAACCCCTCTCCATTGTTACCCTTCAAGCCAACCCATCTCCATTGTTACCCTTCAAGCCAACCCCTCTCCATTGTTACCCTTCAAGCCAACCCCTCTCCATTGTTACCCTTCAAGCCAACCCCTCTCCATTGTTATCCTTCAAGCCAACCCCTCTCCATTGTTACCCTTCAAGCCAACCCCTCTCCATTGTTATCCTTCAAGCCAACCCCTCTCCATTGTAACCCTTCAAGCCAACCCCTCTCCATTGTTACCCTTCAAGCCAACCCCTCTCCATTGTTACCCTTCAAGCCAACCCCTCTCCATTGTTACCCTTCAAGCCAACCCCTCTCCATTGTTACCCTTCAAGCCAACCCCTCTCCATTGTTACCCTTCAAGCCAGCCCCTCTCCATTGTTACCCTTCAAGCCAACCCCTCTCCATTGTTACCCTTCAAGCCAACCCCTCTCCATTGTTACCCTTCAAGCCAACCGCTCTCCATTGTTACCCTTCAAGCCAACCCCTCTCCATTGTTACCCTTCAAGCCAACCCCTCTCCATTGTTACCCTTCAAGCCAACCCCTCTCCATTGTTACCCTTCAAGCCAACCCCTCTCCATTGTTACCCTTCAAGCCAACCCCTCTCCATTGTTACCCTTCAAGCCAACCCCTCTCCATTGTTACCCTTCAAGCCAACCCCCCTCCATTGTTACCCTTCAAGCCAACCCCTCTCCATTGTTACCCTTCAAGCCAACCCCTCTCCATTGTTACCCTTCAAGCCAACCCCTCTCCATTGTTACCCTTCAAGCCAACCCCTCTCCATTGTTACCCTTCAAGCCAACCCCTCTCCATTGTTACCCTTCAAGCCAACCCCTCTCCATTGTTACCCTTCAAGCCAACCCCTCTCCATTGTTACCCTTCAAGCCAACCCCTCTCCATTGTTACCCTTCAAGCCAACCCCTCTCCATTGTTACCCTTCAAGCCAACCCCTCTCCATTGTTACCCTTCAAGCCAACCCCTCTCCATTGTTACCCTTCAAGCCAACCCCTCTCCATTGTTACCCTTCAAGCCAACCCCTCTCCATTGTTACCCTTCAAGCCAACCCCTCTCCATTGTTACCCTTCAAGCCAACCCCTCTCCATTGTTACCCTTCAAGCCAACCCCTCTCCATTGTTACCCTTCAAGCCAACCCCTCTCCATTGTTACCCTTCAAGCCAACCCCTCTCCATTGTTACCCTTCAAGCCAACCCCTCTCCATTGTTACCCTTCAAGCCAACCCCTCTCCATTGTTACCCTTCAAGCCAACCCCTCTCCATTGTTACCCTTCAAGCCAACCCCTCTCCATTGTTACCCTTCAAGCCAACCCCTCTCCATTGTTACCCTTCAAGCCAACCCCTCTCCATTGTTACCCTTCAAGCCAACCCCTCTCCATTGTTACCCTTCAAGCCAACCCCTCTCCATTGTTACCCTTCAAGCCAACCCCTCTCCATTGTTACCCTTCAAGCCAACCCCTCTCCATTGTTACCCTTCAAGCCAACCCCTCTCCATTGTTACCCTTCAAGCCAACCCCTCTCCATTGTTACCCTTCAAGCCAACCCCTCTCCATTGTTACCCTTCAAGCCAACCCCTCTCCATTGTTACCCTTCAAGCCAACCCCTCTCCATTGTTATCCTTCAAGCCAACCCCTCTCCATTGTTACCCTTCAAGCCAACCCCTCTCCATTGTTACCCTTCAAGCCAACCCCTCTCCATTGTTATCCTTCAAGCCAACCCCTCTCCATTGTTACCCTTCAAGCCAACCCCTCTCCATTGTTCTTATTCATTATGATGTTCTCTCCTTCTTTGACCACTAATGTATTGGTATATTCATATATCTATCTATCTATCTATCTATCTATATATATATCAATCTATATATCAATCTAGTTCTCCATCTATCTATATGTCCATCTATATATTTATCTGTCTGTCCATCTATCTGTCTATCAATCTATCTGTCTATTTGTCCATCTATCTATCTGTCAAATGTGTGTGTTTGTGCGTGTGCGTTTTTTGTGTATGTGTGTGTCTGTTTTTGTTTTTTGTTGTGTGTGTGTATGTGTGTGTGTGTGTGTGTGTGTTTGTAATGTTTTATAGGATAGTGCATCAAGCAGCACTTTACAAAAACGGATTGTATTAACATACAGCCAAACTAAATGCAGTTTAATTACCTGAGTCCTTGTCAGCTTCGGTTGGTTGCACAGCTGAATATTGTACTATCTCATTAATTTCCAAATTAGCTTCACTTAATCAATATTTTTATTTGTGTTATCACTTAGTATGCTTCTACCTGTGTTCCTATAAATATGGTATTAAGTATATTGTACATTATAGGTATTTCATTGCTTTAGATTGAGAATATCATTACTGAATTGTCTTGTATATATAATTTCTTTAAACAAAAATTGCAGTTGATTACTAATAGCAAGCCGTATACAGTATGTTCCTTTATACAGAGGCAAGATAAGCTGCTCCTGAATATATGCATCTCAACTCAAAATAAATCCGCTTAAGTTCCTTCCCTTGTAGGGTATACTGTATATCTTTCTATTATCCTTGCATGTATCTATAGTATGTCCACTTGGTATAATTATATACTTGTATGTGTTCTTTTATGTGTGCTTGTCTCTTTCTACATACAGTGGCCAGATAGGCTCCTCCTGAATATATGGATCTCGGCTCACAATAAATCCGCTTAGTTCCTTCCCGTGTATGAATCTGTCTATGTATCCTTGTATGTATCTATGTCCCTTTGGTATGTGTCCTTGTATGTATCCTTGTATGTACCCTTGTATCTCTTCCTTCATACAGTGGCCAGATAAGCTCCTCCTGAATATAGCCATGGGTCTCGGCTTACAATAAATCCGCTTAGTTTTCTCCTTTTATGAATCTGTCCCCTTGGTATGTATCCTAAACTCGGCGTGCTGGTTCGTGGGGTAAGGGGTGAGGGGCCATCAGGAGGGATAATTTATCGATCTATCTATCTATCTATCGTTTTCGCTCTCTCTCTCTTTCACTGATAGATAGATAGATAAATAGATAGATAACATATACACCCAAATCGAGAAGTTGTGTCTGATGAAGGGAATGAGCTTGAGTGAATCCGATAAGTCGACCAGCATAAGCCAGAGGAAAGGGAATAGAAGGGGCGACTGTCAACGAGTGGGCCTAAGTGGAGGGCAGAGGGGGGAATTTATGGGTTTCCTGGGTTGAGAGAGAGAGAGAGAGATTTGATTTTGATTTTGCCCCGAGGGGCGAGTTTATTGGGCAGCGCCCTGTGAGGGGACAACCACTAGTAAGGCGATACATACTGCTCAAAGAACAGAGTGAAACAAAAAAGAGCGAGAGAGGGGGGGGGGGGGGTACTTTTTCCCATATTGCGAACTTTTTCCTTCATTGCTAACTTTTCCAACATAATTTCAAGTTATTCCCACATCATTGCAAGTTATTCCCACATCATTGCAAGTTATTCCCACATCATTGCAAGTTATTCCCACATCATTGCAAGTTATTCCATCATTCCACGTTATTCCCACATCATTGCAAGTTATTCCCACATCATTGTAAGTTATTCCCACATCATTGCACGTTATTCCCACATCATTGCACGTTATTCCCACATCATTGCACGTTATTCCCACATCATTGCACGTTATTCCCACATAATTGCAAGTCATTCCCACACCATTGCAAGCTATTCAGACATCAATGCTAAGTTCCCCACATCATTGCTAACTTTCCCCACATCATTGCTACCTTTTCCCACATCATTGCTAACTTTTCCCACATCATTGCTAACTTACCCACATCATTGCTAACTTTCCCCAGATCATTGCAGGGAATTCTCACATCATTGATAAATTTTTTCTGTCAAATAATTAGACACATTTACCTTTTAAATTCCTCTTTCTCTTGGTCCCAAGAAGACTAGAACGGGTCAGCAGCTCTGTTATTGCTTGCTTTCCTTCACATTCTGGTACAAACACAAACATAAACGTGTACAATTTATGTAACAAAAACACCCAAGAAGTTAATAGAATATCCTATGAGTTGCTTCGAAATTCAAAACTTCAGAATACTTTTTATCCTCTAGAATTAATATATATATTTTTTTATATCTACCACGAGCTTACGGAGAGCATTTATATGCAAGGATTCGTCTAACGATAGGAGCAGATTTGTAATATGGCTATATTTTTCACGACACACACACACACACACAAATAATACGTACATACACATATTCACGCACACATACAGTACAGCCATACACACGTAATTCACACAGCTATACAGTACAAGCACGGACATTAGCATAGAAAACCACAATTCACATTTTGTCCATGCACAGATTTATTTAGACATAATTTAATAACAAATATATAGAGACAAGACTATATCACATTTACGCCCAGCAATATCGCAGGAGTCTTCTTCTTCTTCTTCTTCTTTTGAACCCGCCCCAGACCGCGTAGATCCACAGGGCTTACCTTTATATCGGTACTGGCTCAGAAACGTTAGTATGAGGGAAAGTTTAGACATGGAAATTAATGAACAGCTGTGGAAACGTACCTCGCCTGTGTTTAATTTAACATAATAATAAAGTAGACGTGCCATTTTGCCCAAAATCAAAACGGCATACCCAACTCTTCGATGGGTTACCATCATCAATATTAGTCACTACTATCACCATCATCCCCACTATTACTACCATCACTTCTAATGTCAACTAACCTAACTTAACCTAACAAATGCAGGGCGAGTGTGTGTGATGTGTGGCGTTCTGTGATGTGTGTGCCCCAATGCGGCACACATATTTTTTACCTAAAATCAATAACTATTGCACAAATTAAAAAAATATTTTTTGACTGACAGTTGCATTCACGTACCGAATGTTCGTGTGAAGTTTGGTGAAAATCCGTTGAACGGTCTATGAGTAGTGTCCGGACAGACTGACAGACATTTCGGCCGGCATGGTACCGCTATACGGGGAGGCGATACCACTCTGCTTACGCAGAGTTGATAATAATATAAAATAGATGTGCCCTTTTGCCCAAAATCAAAACGGCATACCCAACTCTGCGATGGGTTACCATCATCACTAGTTCATTAGTAATACTGTTGGCGCCTAACTGTGTCGAATGCGGGTACAAGAAAGTCCTTACAGCTGTCCAACTTTATTCAACAACACACCAGCCATAAGTTAGTCGTTTCTGCGAACAAACATGTAAATTAAGTCTCAAATATGCAATTGTAACAAACCTTATGTTATTAACTATTGCTATCCCACATACAAATCATTAATTTGATAGCAGTAGTTACCTTGGGCTCAAAATACAATGAAAATTAACTTCGCAGTCCATGGGTTAACATTCCTTTCTCAAACAAAGCACTATAATAGTATGGACATTTTGCTTTAAAATATTATTCACTATGAAAATATACATTAAACATAATACTGCAGAAAATACCCAATTACATGTGAAGGATTTAAGCAGTCAATCATCATGGCCTAGCCTAGCTTGGGGCCCCGGGGCTGCTCGGCCAGGCAGCCCGAGGATCAGCAACTACAACAACATCCTTTAAATGTTCATGCTCAGAGTATTTATGTAAATTACATTCTTAACATTAGTCACACACATCAATTTAATATCCAAATTATTAATGAAAGTATTTGATCCTCCCGGGACTCGAACCCAGGACACCTCGTACCGAGGCTCAAACACCAAACACTACACAGTGATAATTGTACCTAATCAGAACATTAATGTTAAAAGATAAACATTTTAAGAAGAAATTTAATTATAATAACCAAGTCATATTCCTTCTCCTGGTTAACGCAGTCACAGTAGGCCCACACTGCCAAGACAACCCAGCCTAGAAGAATGCAGTATATTCCTTCTAAGCCTTAGGGGAGGTGTGGTGGAGTGGTCATGCCACTGGATTGGTAATCCAATGGACCCGGGTTCAAATCCCGATATGTCAATGGGAAGATATTATTGGGATTGAATTTGTGCTGTACCTAGTATCAGTGCATTACCACAAAGCCCACCGAAATGCCAAAAAAATACCCTCATTGTTCCCTGATTAAATAACACTGTATGAATATTCCCATATTCAAAATATGTTACAGGGGGACAATGCCTAGTGAGTTCACTGCTCAATAGGTGGCGTTCTGAGAGTGAGGGTCTGAGTCTGGAGGGTGAGACGGTGAAGCACTTGAGCGAAGCAACCAGCCGCTTCAGAGATGGAGCTGCTTCGAGCCATGATGGATGCTTCACATGTCTCACTCTCCAGACTGGAACAAGACCTCACGGGCTTCACCGTGTTGAGCGGTGGAATGTACAGGCTCTCAGCCTATGCCCGAGAGGGAGTAGATGGAATATAGAAAAGAAAAAAAAATTTACAGTACAGCCTTAAATCATGTGATATTTTACAAATATACATCATTATAAACACCATAACCCAAGTTTAACTGTATATGCAGTGATACTGTTGTCCATAACTTCCCTTACAAAATAGTTTATAGCTATTACTATGCTCTCAAGAATACAAAGTGTATGACATGGAACTTACCAACAATAAACAGGCACAATAAATGGTCACGATAGGTAGGGAAACCAGACCCTCCCCCCTCCGGAGGTAGGGGGTCGGGGGTCGGAGGCCAATACCATATGTTTTACCTAAAATCATAACTATTGCACACATTCAAAAAATATGTTTTGACTGACCGTCACATTCACGCACCGAATGTTCGTGTGAAGTTTGGTGAAAATCCGTCGAACGATGTAGGAGGAGTATTCGAACAGACAGACATTTCGGCCGCCATGGTACCACTATACGGGGGGAGGGGGGATAAGAGTTGATAAGATATATATATAGAGACCAAAAAACAAGCACTACTCCCTTAATATCTCCATTCATCAACTCTGCGTAAGCAGAGTGGTATCGCCCCCCGTATAGTGGTACATGCTAACCGAAATGTCTGTCTGTCTGTCCGTCCGAGAACTCCTCCTAGACCATTTGACGGATTTTCACCAAACTTCACACGAACCTTCGGTGCGCGAATTCGACGGTAATTAAAACAAGTTTTTTTGAATTTGTGCAATAGTTATGATCTTTGGTCCTAAAAATGGTTTTGCCAACCCCCCCCCCCCCCCCCTTCCTTCAGGACCCCCACCGCCCACCCTGTACCTATTCCCTGTGTGTGAGAAGTTTGATTTTGTTTTAATCTGTGCAATAGTTATTGATTTTAGGTAAACAATATGTGTGCCGCATTAGGGCACACACATCACAGAACGCCACACATCAAACACACTCGCCCTGCATTTGTTAGGTTAAGTTAGGTTAGTTGACATTAGAAGTGATGGTAGTAATAGTGGGGATGATGGTGATAGTAGTGACTAATAGCAATAGGGGGTCCAGAGAAAAATACGCCCCCTTTACTGAATACATCCCCTTAAACTATACCAGGGGGAGAGAGTTCAAGCAAGAAACCTAATCACAAACTTCCTAGATAATTCAACTTAGAACATCTGGATTCCTTCAGGATGAAAGTTTAGAACCCATTTTCTTCATCTTAACCCATTCAATACCGGTGCCGTCCTTGTAACTTTATCCTGGCTACTATTAGAGGATCTTATTCACTTTAAAAAGGGCCTCCAGCAATCAACAGGCTTCGAACCATCTTACTTGACCCTTTTTACCACTACAGATCCTACTTAAACTGCACAAAATCGTCTAAATATAGCTATAATTAACTTAAAAGGACGAAACTTGTACTAAGCTTGTTAAGGGGGGGTCACAGTTTTTGTTTTATCTTTCTCTCCTTTTTTTCTCTTTCCCTGGCTTGTATCCATTCGGCCCCATTCAGCCAACTGTTTTAAGACGTTTATCCCCATCCGGGTGTCAGTTTCTTCCTGGCGAGCGATAGCGAGCCATCATTGTATGGAGAAATCCGGCTTCGCCGGAGAAATTTTTCTATCGAAAAATGTACATATTTAGCTTGCTGTCAAAACGAAAATATATATATGCTTACTCGCTACCGCTCGCCAGGAAAATATTGACACCTGGATGGGGGTAACATTCTTAAAACAGTAGGCTGAATGGGGCCGAATGGATACAAGCCAAAGAGAGAGGGAGAGAAAGAGAAAAAAACGAGGTGGGCTCCCTTAACCACACGTTATATTCAAGATGAAGCCAGGGAACAGGAACAGTACACAGAACAATAAGAACAAAGTTATTGTAAAATATTATACATTCTATGTAAACTGTAATGCTGTCTGAAAGCATTTGTTGATTTTTTTCGTTTGCATTAATTATTATTATTTATTATTTTTTATTATTATTTATTGTTTTGCTTCCCAGACCTCTACCAAGCTTAATGAAACACCGCCAAGACCCCGTATTGAGATTTGTTTTTACATTTTTCCGTCCATGGCCATTTCCTCCTACAATGCAGGCTCGCTATTGCTCGCCAGGAATATTTGACACCTAAATGGCACGAAAGGTCTTAATATTGACAGAGGAATCGGCCAAAAGGTCTTAATACGCCAAAGTAATGGAGCGAACGTATTTAAATCTAAAACATAATGGGCCTAAGCATGAGGGAAAAACATGAGCCATAAACACATAACTCATTTCTAAGTAATTAAGCAAATTAGTTTATATTTTACATTTATCATGAACTATGTGTTGGATATCTGTTAACATAATATAATACATATTTTTTATGACAACTATTTCTCTTGTAACGCTAAAGTTCTTTATATAATAAATCTTGTGCCTATGAATATATGTTATATATGTCTAAAAGTAGTTGATTTGACGGAACAGAACTTAACATTTAAAGTGCTTTGATGCATCCCGTTGGCTCTGCTGAACATGCATAGTTTTTAATGGCCTGTGAACATATGCAAACGTTTTGCAATACATTTACAATGTATTAATTACATGAGGCATTTTATTAACATATTTTGCAGTTGCGTATTTTGAAATAAGAAAATATTATATTGTTCGATTACACATAAGCATTGAGCCATTTATAGAACAGTTCGTATATAGCACAAAAGGTTGTACAATCGCCAAAGTCAAATCTCAAAACTAATGAGGCTAAACATGAGGGAGAAGGAGGTCCAGAAAAGAAAAAGAAAAATAGCTACCAGTGAACCAGCCGTAAGAGCCTTAAACCACCCTATTCACCAGTCATACATGTAGATGGGTGCAATTAATAAGTGTAGGTGGCTATTATGGCAGGCAGGACCCGGGGCAGAGGACTGATTACATTACCATTACAACGAGAGGCAGCCTGGTAGGACAGAGAGAGTGGGTTGGTGTGATAGTGTGAGTGAGTGAGTGGGTATGATACTGTGTTTGAGTGAGTGATAGAGAGGGAACTTGATATATCAGAGAGAGTGAGTTGGTATATTAGAATGATTGAGTGAGTGTTAGAGAGGCAGTTTAGTGGGTCAGATAATTGGTGAGTTAGTGTGATGGTGTGAGTGAGTGGGTATGATAGTGCGAGTGAGCGATGAAGAGGCAGACTGTACCCTGTTTCAAATAGGTAGGCCAGAAATCGTGAACACTTACCTGTTTAACCCACACATGACTAGAATAATCGAGTATTATGTCTACCATTTGGGAAGGGTCAGCCAGGGATTAGGTGTGGAAAATGACAGCCCTCTTTTCTCAAGTCATTTTTTTAGCTACAAAGGTTAGGGTTCACGATTTCTGGACTACCTACTTGGAACAGGGTATAGTGTGTCAAGGAGTAAAGCCGGTATCACACGATCTCTTTTTCCCTCAACATTTATACTCAACACTGGTCTAGCAGCTTATGAGATCAACATTTATAATATTTCGGTCACCTAACTTCATCTATCAGTCGTCTAGTTTTCGATATCAATGCACAATATTACAGGAATGTTGCCAGAAAAATGTTGATCATCAAATGTTGACTATAAAAGCTCTCGTGTGATACCGGCTTAAGCATGAGTGAATTCCGTGCCCACATCCTACACCTTCTGGGGGTATGTAGCAGCCGCCCTTGTGGCAGAGAGTGGCAGATGGCTGAAAGTTGGAGTCAATATCATCACCTTTAGAGGGGGGATGGGCGTATTAATGTGTTCATTTATGTATCTTGTTATTATGGTCTTAGTTTCCTCCTTAGACCTCTATCAAGATCCCCCCCCCCCCCACAAGACCTATTTTAAGATAATTTTGTATATTGTTCGATATAAAAATGGCCCAGCCCAAGGCCGATTCCTTTAAAATTACAAGCTCGCTGTCGCTCGCCAGAAAAAAATCGACACCTAAATAACATGAAAATTCTTAACATTGGCAAAGAAATGGGGCAAAAGTCTTTAAATCGCCAAACTAATGAGTCGAACGTCTTGAAATCTAAAAAACGATGGGATTAAACACGAGGGAGAAGGGGGCCAGAAATACCAGCCCATCTCCCCTTAATTATTTTGTGTTCCCTACGTGTATGAAGGAGACAAACGGCAGAGCTGCCTGTCACTTGTCTTCCGTGGTTTGCATATATCAATTAAATTGATTGATATTTGGCTTGCCATCTTTTCTTGTGGAACATAATCTTTTATTAACTCTAATTTGATCTTAGTTGTGATTATTTTGTATTAAGCTTCAGTGTATCTGATAAATGTGATAATATAATGGTTATGATTATTTGAGAGAGAGAGTACAAAGTACAAAGAAGTACAAAGGAAATCAAGCAACAATAGGTCTATTAACCCCTCTAGGCTGCTTGTCCTCCAAAACACTGAGGATCAAGGTCCAAACAGTGGTTTAGAATGGGTAAGGGAAAATTGGAAAGGGAAATACTGCCCTAGAACTAATTTCCGTGGCAGGATTTGGAAGTTAGTGCGGGACAGATAGGCTAGTAACATAACACAGTTATACGGGATCTTTCGTATATCTCGGAAAAAAGAGAGTAACGTCTTAGTAATATATATACACAATAATCCTTGATGAATCTGAGGGGGGAATAAAATAAAGTTATTCATTTACAAACACAGTCAGTCGCGGGTTTGATGCAATGTATTTGTCTAGGCGAAGTTTAAAAGAATCATCGTTGCTGCAGTCTACACCTTCTCGGGGAAGCCCATTCCACAAGTTGACAACTCGATTGAAGAAGAAATTCTTAGATTCACGTGGGTTAAAAGATTTACCAATCATTTTGCAACCGTTTCCCCGCGTGTAATTAGATTGGTCGATAGTGAAGTACAGTACTTACTGCAGTTTATTTTGTCGATGCCTTTGATGATTTTGAACACTTGAATTAAGTCGCCTCTTAATCTGCGCTGGGTTAAGGGAAATAGATTTACTTCTCTAAGACGCTCCTCGTATGGTTTGTTCTTTAGGCTAGGTATCATTTTGGTAACTAAGTTGAACTCGTTCTAGCTTGTTAATATATTTTTGGTAATAAGGGCACCAGGATTGAACGCAGTATTCCAGAAGAGGGCAGACTAAGGAATTGCAAAGAGTTAGGGTAACATCTTTGGCTTTATGGTCAAATGACCTGCCTATAAAGCCAATTACTTTGTTTGCGTTCTTAACAACTTCTGAACATTGTTAACTCGGTTTTAGGTTACTCAATATTGTTACTCCCAGATCGGTTTCTCTGTCTACACTCTTAAGCTGAGTGCCATCATCGAATAATTTGCTTTCTCATTTCGGTATCCAATATGTAGTACTTTACTTTTATCCGCATTAAAACTCATTTGCCAAATTTGGGCCCAACATGACAACTTATCTAGATTGTGTTGCATATCGTCAACTTGTTCTTTTGAGAGTACGCTATTTACAATTTATGTATCTTCAGCAAACTTTGAGATTGTACAGGTGAGACCCTCATCTATGTCGTTGACATAGATTGGTCCTAGTACCGATCCCTGGGGTACCCCACTACTTACATTGGTCCATTTAGATGCCTTACTGTTTATGACTACTCTTTGCTTTCTGTCGCTGAGCCAATTGTCTATCCATTTCAACACACTGTATTGTATTCCATGCGCTTTTAGTTTTAGCAGTAAACGTTTGTCAGGAACTTTGTCAAAGTCCTTTTGAAAATCAAGCTATATAATATCTACAGCTTTACTCTCATCATAGAGGTTGAGGATATCGTGGAAGAAGTCTAAGAGGTTTGTTAAGCAGGAACGTTTGTTACGAGAAAGCCGTGTTGAGTATCTTTAAGTATGTTATTTTCCGCTAAGTGATTTACGAGTCTGTCTCTTATGAGTGTTACTAGCATTTTACATACAACTGAGGTTAAGCTAATTGGACGATAGTTTATAGGTAGGGATATGCTGCCTTTTTTAATATCGGTGTTTCGTTGGCTAGCTTCCACTGATCAGGCATAGTTCCAGACTGCAAGGATATATTGAATAGCAATGTCAGTGGTTTGGAGAGCTCATCCTAGCTTCCTTTAGAATTCTAGGTGAGATTGTATCAGGTCTGGGCGATTTATTTACCTTGAGTTTATCTAAACATTTCAATACTTCTCTCTCTGTAATGGTGATATTGCTTAGAACATCAGAAGTATCAATCTGAATCGGCAATGCTGTAGGGATATCAATGAGGGCTTCTGTTGTAAAAATTGATGCAAAGAAGGTATTGAGGGCATTACTCATTTGTACTTCGTCTTTGGTATATTCTCCATTTTCATCGACTAACGGTCCAACAGTTGAAGTAACTACTTTTTTCTTTCTGATATAACTATAGAATTCTTTCGGGTTTGTTTTACTTTGATTCGCAATATGTAACTCTAGGGTATTTTTACTTTGCTTAATTAACTCTTTGGCTTTGCGTGGTAGTTCTACAAATTTCACCCGTTCTTTGTCATTTTGTGAGGATTTTAATCTATCATTAGCAAACCTTTTAGCAAGCAGACAGTCTGAAATTTCTTTATTCCACCATATGGCTTACCATTATGGCCTGCACGCCGTATTTTCGATGATATGCAGTCTTGCACTGCTTTTAGGTAAGTGTTTGCAAATAATTCCCAAGATGTATTTATGTAGTTATTGTTAATTAAAAAGCTCCAGTCAGTTTCTTTAAACATTGCTCCAAGTTTACGAAAGTTTGCTTTCTTGAAATTAGGGACTTTCTCGATGCTGCTATTTGGCTCGTTACTAGTAAACTTTAAACTGAAAGTTATCGTACGATGGATCGCTGTTACTGAATTCATCACCGACATTTTAAATTCTCTATCAATTCTTCTTTTGTAGAAAATACAAGGTCAAGGACGTTATTTCCACGGGTTGGAGGTCTAACAAATTGATAGATAGAACTCTCTTGCAAGTTTACAGAGAGAGAGAGAGAGAGAGAGAGAGAGAGAGAGAGAGAGAGAGAGAGAGAGAGAGAGCTAGCTAGCTAGCTACAGATAGAAATACAAATAGAAATACAGACAGACAGACACCAAAGAAAGTGACATCAAAGGACCAAACCGACAGTCCGGGGTGCTGGAAGAAAGACGGACAAGACGGCCCGCTCGAAAAATCTCCGCCGGACATCTGACTGTGAGGGAGAGAGAGAGAGAGATATTTACATAGATACACTGACCACACAGCCCTTACGATCCAAACGAGGTGGTGAGGACTTAATTCTGGTAGAGATGGCATATCCAATTGAAAAGGAAAGTTGAAAGAAAGGATAGACAAGAAGAAGAAGAAGGAGAGAAAGAGAGAGAGAGAGAGAGAGAGAGAGAGAGAGAGAGAGAGAGAGAGAGAGAGAGAGAGAGAGATAGCGAGAAAGATGCAGACAGAAATACAAACCAAAATACAGATAGAAAAAACAGACATATACTCGAACCGACAGAAGGGAAATGCAAGACTAGACTGTCAGCCAAGAATAACATCCCAGAAAACAAGGAAACGACCTAGACCGAATAATGTCAGTAATGATCGCTCTTCTGTAAATCAAAATGCCTTACTTAAGAATGGGAAATGGGTGAGACCTATTATAATATGTGAATTACTTAATTTATTAATTTTATTATTTATTCATATATTTATTGAATATACCGGTATTTAAAAAGGGACCAAGACGTGAGATAGTAAACCTATCCCCTTTGTGTGTGGACTCAAGACTATTAAATATCCTGCTTCTGTACACTATTATCACCTGATCAATACATTATTACGACATACTTATTTTATTCTGGGTAACATTAACTATTAACTCCTAACACAGGCCTTCCCTACACTGAAGGAATTGGTCTGACGTGGCATTATCGTTCTGAAGAAGGTAACAGCTTTAGAATAAATGTATAAATAAATCTATAACAAATAAATAAATAATAATAATGATAAAATATAATAATAATACTATAGATAATATTAATAATAATAATTAGTATTATAATATAAATACAAATAATAATAATAATAATAATAATAATAATAATAATAATAATAATAATAATAATGATTGAAATAATCCTAATAATAATCGATTTGTTCTATATGTCCTAAGATTATAGTTACGCGGACCTGTACGCTGCCTTTCTCACAGCCACCGAACTTTATACAATTCATCGACTTGCCTTCTTAAGGCCAAAGTTTTGCGGGTTAAAGTTTCGGCAACCTCCGTGAAGCACTATAGAAATCCACAACATGGAGAGGAAAAGTAAAGATTAGAGAGAGAGAGAGAGAGCGAGCGAGAGCAAGAGAGTCCAACAGAGTCCAACAACATGGTGGGAGATGGAGGGGAAGGGTAAAGATGAAAGAATGAGAGAGGGAGAGAGAGAGAGAGAGAGAGAAAGAGAGAGCCACACAGCCACACAGACCTCAAGGTCCTTACTAGGCAGTCTGGCCTTACAAACTATATATGCATATATATATATATATATATATATATATATATATATATATATATATATATATATATATATATATATATATATATATATACACCGGTACATACATATACACACATACACACACACACACACATATACACATACATACATACACAAATACATGCATATATATACAGTATATATATATACATACTGTACAGTGCACACACATACACATACATATATTTTTTTTTTTTTTTTTTTTTTTTTTAATATCACCCCAGCCCTCTGCAGATAGAGGTCAAGCCTTCCCTTGAAAGCGTTTATTGTGTCGCTCTCCACCACTCTCGCTGGTAGTTTATTCCACACTGTCGCCACACTGTAGGTGAAGAAACTCTTTGTGACATCTAGGTTTGTCTTTTTGGTTTTTAATTTCATTCCATTTCCGCGAGTTTGATTAGTATTGTTTAATGTGAATAGTGCATTTACATCGACTTTGTCGAAACCTTTTAGTATCTTAAAGCACTCAATAAGCTGACCCCTCAACCTTCTCTTTTTTAATGAGAACAGGTTCAATCGTTTAAGTCTTTCTTCATATGGTTTATTTCTTAATGAGGGTATCATCTTCGTCGCTCTACGCTGTACTGACTCGAGTCTTACAATGTCCTTGATCAGATAAGGTGACCAGAACTGCACACCATATTCAAGGTGGGGCCTCACCATACTTTTGAACAGTGGCACTATTACGTTTTCATGTTTATATGTAAATTTTCGTTTAATAAAGCCCAATGCTATGTTTGCCTTATTTGCAGCTGCTATACTGTACATTGGTCGGAAATTTTTAGGTTTTCAGATATTAGTACCCCTAGGTCTTTTACTACCGTTGCGGTTTTTATTTGTTTGCCATTCATTTCGTATTTGTATTTCATATTTCTGCTACCAACCTACAGCACCTGACATTTATCGACATTGAAGGGCATCTGCCATTTTTTCGACCACTCTGATATCTTGTTTAAATCAGATTGCAACGCATTTCTATCATCTTCGTTCAGGACTGTATTTCCTATTTTTGTATCGTCGGCGAATTTGGAAATGGTGTTGTTTACCCCTACATCAATATCGTTAATGTAAATGAGAAACAGGACCGGTCCAAGGACTGAACCCTGTGGAACTCCACTAGTGACAGGCTCCCACTCCGATTCCACTCCATTTATCACCACTCTCTGTCTTCTGTCTGTAAGCCAATTTTTTATCCAAGAATGAATTTCACCTTTGATACCTATCCTCTCCAGTTTAGCCAATAGTTTTCGGTGAGGCTATCTATCTATCTATCTATCTATATGCTCAGGCCCAATCCCCATTTTGGGGGTAACCGACTCAAGACAGAGCAAGAACAGGGAAAACACAAAAACAACATAAAACAAAAAATAAACACAGATAAAAAACACAAACTCTCACACATCCAGGTCACCCAGGAGAAGACCCAGAGACCAGGGTTACCAAGGTCGCTCCAGCACTCCCCCGGCCCCTGACCACCAGGAGAGGTTCCGATCTCGGCAGGCAGACATGCAGCGGAGCCAAAGCGACAAGCCCTCCCACCACACTTCCAGGCACACCCTTCGGTGAGGCACCTTGTCGAAAGCTTTTTGAAAGTCCAAGAAGATTATATCTAGTGATTTCGTCATGTCGTTATATGTGAATAGTTTGTTATAAAATGTAATCAAATTTGTTAGGCATGACTTATTTGATCTAAAGCCGTGTTGACTATTTTTGATTAGGTTGTTTGATTCGAGGTAATCTACTATCTTATCTCTAAGGATTTTTTCCATGATTTTTCCTACAATTGAAGTTAGACTAATTGGTCTGTAATTACTCGCTTTGGCCTTGCTACCCTTCTTGTATATCGGCGTAATGTTCGCATCTTTCCAATCACTCGGTACAATCCCCTGTAGTAATGATAAGTTAAATAGTTGTGTCTCGGGTTTTGCTATTTCGTCTTTAACATTCTTAATTATTTTCGGGTGGAGCATGTCGGGTCCCGGGGTCTTATTTACATTTAAATTACTCAATTTGCTTTGTACTTCGCTAACACTGATGGTGAAATCTCCTATCACATGAGTTGAGGTGTTATTTTCAAGGGTATGATCGATAATTTCTTCTGTGAAAACTGAGCCAAAATATTTGTTGAGCAGATTTGCCGTGTTTGTGTCACCTGTTATTGTCTGGCCATCTTCTATTAGCGGTCCGATTCCGCTTTTGATCTGTTTATTTTTATTTACGTAACTGTATAATTGTTTGGGGTTTGTGGCACTTTCTCTGGCAATAGTCATTTCGTAATTTTGTTTGTTCGCCCTAATTATTTTTTTTACTTCCCTTCTACTATTTTTGTACAAGTTTTTAATTACTTCAGTGTTTGTGTTATTTTTTACAAGTTTGTGGAGTTGATTCCTTTTCCTTATTGCCTTGCCAATGTCTACTGTACCAAGGGGGCATACTTGATTTCGTATTACGTTTTGGTTTCATGGGTACAAATTGTTTATGCGCTTCTGTAATTGTAGACTTAAAATTTCCCCATAGTTCATTTACTTCATTTATATTTATGAGGTTTGAGTGTATGTTTGATAGCGATTCCTTTAGTTCGTCATAATTTGCGTTTTTGAAGTCCGAAACCATTCCTGTTGTTTTTACTGAGGAATATTTGCTTATAACGTTGATTCTTAAGATTTTATGATCGGACGTTGCCAGATGTTCACCTACATCCAGGTTTGATAATAAATTTTCTTGGGTAGTGATTACGAGGTCTAATATATTCCTGTCTCGCGTCGGCTGTTTTACGTGTTGAGTCAAAAAATTGTCCTGGATGAAACTTGTCATTAGGCGTGACTCAAAAAATTTTCCGGTCAGGGTTTTCCAGTCAATTAGGGGGAGGTTATAGTCACCTAGTAAAACTGTTTCGTCGGAATTAAGGGTTTTCTCTAGTATTTCATAACTAGAGAAAACCCTTAAGTCCGACGAAACAGTTTTACTAGGTTACTATAACCTCTCCCTAATTGACTGGAAAATCCTGAGAGAGAGAGAGAGAGAGAGAGAGAGAGAGAGAGAGAGAGAGAGAGAGAGAGAGAGAGAGAGAGAGAGAGAGAGAGATGAATATTTGCGCATGTAAATTGCATGCATGAAATGTGTGTGTGTGTGTGTGTGCAGACATTTGCGTAGGCTTCGTGTGCGTGTGTGAGCGGTCTCTGTTCTTTGGTATTCCGATTTATCTGTTTACGTTCTCCCAAATATCCTGTTCCATGATTGTGTCCGTGTGTGAATGTATGATTATCGGGTGGAGGTGGTGATTGTGGTGCTATGCTTGTGCTATGGTGGTGCTATGGTGGTGATTGTGGTGTTATTGTTGTGATTTTGGTGCTGTGGTGGTGATTGTGGTGCTATCGTGATTGTGGTGTTATGGTGGTGCTATGGTGGTGATTTTGGTGTTGTGGTGCTATGGTGGTTGTGGTGCTATGGTGGTGATGTTGGTGCTGTGGTGGTGATTGTGGTGCTACAATGTTGTTATGGTGATTGTGGTGTTATGGTGGAGGTGGTGAGTGTGGCGCTATGGTGATGGTGGTGATTGTGGTGCTATGGTTGAGGTGGTAATTGTGTGCTATGGTGGAGGTGGTGCTATGGTGGTGATGGTGATTGTGGTGCTGTGGTGATGGTGGTGCTATTGTGGTGCTATGGTGGAGGTGGTGATATGGTCGAGGTGGTGATTGTGGTGGTATGGTGGGTGAAATATTTTAATGCAATGAGGCTTCACCTTTTAAGTATAATGACGCTTGATTTGTTCTGGCTATCAAGAGATGATTACATTCACCCTAGGAATACCCTCTGGTAGTCAAAAGGTTCAAGGAAATAGCTTTACCCTATTAATCCCCAGATGCCATCTTAACCCCGTCTTTACCAAAGACGATTTTTTTGTTTTTATTCTGGATACTATTAGACGATTTTTGTTCAGTTTAGAAAGGGCCTCCAGCAATTAACAAGCTTCGAACTATCTCACTTAACTCGTTTTACTACCACAGATACTTCTAAAACTGCACAAAATCGTCTAAATATAGCTAGAATATAAACAAAAAAGACATCGCCGGTACAGAAGTGGTAAAATACTGCAGAACCAATGGTAAGATATTTATCGTCTTATCTTAGTCAAAATATTTATCTTTTCTTATAATTATTGTTTGCCATATTTTGTTAGTGTTGGAAATCCCCATGTTGTATTATTGTATTCACTTTCCTTCTGACTTGTATTGTATTACCAGTATCCTCCTCTCATATGTCTTCCTGCCCTTTTCCCTCTCACAGCTTTTGCTACATGCGCTCTCTCTCTCTCTCTCTCTCTCTCTCTCTCTCTCTCTCTCTCTCTCTCTATCTATCTATCTATCTATCTATCTATCTATCTATCTATCTATCTATCTATCTATCTATCTATCTATCTATCTATCTATCTATCTATCTATCTCTTTGCTATTCCTTGCTATTCTTTCCTTCCAATTTCCCTTACTACCGGGTTTGTTATGTCTACTACAATTTCCCTTACTACCGGGTTTGTTATGTCTACTACAATTTCCCTAACTACCGGGTTTGCTATGTCTACTACAATTTCCCTTACTACCGGGTTTGTTATGTCTACTACAATTTCCCTAACTACCGGGTTTGCTATGTCTACTACAATTTCCCTTACTACCGGGTTTGTTATGTCTACTACAATTTCCCTTACTACCGGGTTTGTTATGTCTACTACAATTTCCCTAACTACCGGGTTTGTTATGTCTACTACAATTTCCCTTACTACCGGGTTTGTTATGTCTACTACAATTTCCCTTACTACCGGGTTTGTTATGTCTACTACAATTTCCCTTACTACCGGGTTTGTTATGTCTACTACAATTTCCCTTACTACCGGGTTTGTTATGTCTACTACAATTTCCCTTACTACCGGGTTTGTTATGTCTACTACAATTTCCCTTACTACCGGGTTTGTTATGTCTACTACAATTTCCCTTACTACCGGGTTTGCTATGTCTACTACAATTTCCCTTACTACCGGGTTTGCTATGTCTACTACAATTTCCTTACTACCGGGTTTGCTATGTCTACTACAATTTCCCTTACTACCGGGTTTGCTATGTCTACTACAATTTCCCTTACTACCGCATTCCTTACTACGGGTTTGCTATGTCTACTACAATTTCCCTTACTACCGGGTTTGCTATGTCTACTACAATTTCCCTTACTACCGGGTTTGCTATGTCTACTACAATTTCCCTTACTACCGGGTTTGTTATGTCTACTACAATTTCCCTTACTACCGGGTTTGTTATGTCTACTACAATTTCCCTTACTACCGGGTTTGTTATGTCTACTACAATTTCCCTTACTACCGGGTTTGTTATGTCTACTACAATTTCCCTAACTACCGGGTTTGTTATGTCTACTACAATTTCCCTTACTACCGGGTTTGTTATGTCTACTACAATTTCCCTTACTACCGGTTTGTTATGTCTACTACAATTTCCCTTACTACCGGGTTTGTTATGTCTACTACAATTTCCCTTACTACCGGGTTTGTTATGTCTACTACAATTTCCCTTACTACCGGGTTTGCTATGTCTACTACAATTTCCCTTACTACCGGGTTTGTTATGTCTACTACAATTTTCCTTACTACCGGGTTTGCTATGTCTACTACAATTTCCCTTACTACCTGGTTTGCTATGTCTACTACAATTTCCCTTACTACCGGGTTTGTTATGTCTACTACAATTTCCCTTACTACCGGGTTTGTTATGTCTACTACAATTTCCCTTACTACCGGGTTTGTTATGTCTACTACAATTTCCCGTACTACCGGGTTGTTATGTCTACTACAATTTCCCTAACTACCGGGTTTGTTATGTCTACTACAATTTCCCTTACTACCGGGTTTGATATGTCTACTACAATTTCCCTAACTACCGGGTTTGTTATGTCTACTACAATTTCCCTAACTACCGGGTTTGTTATGTCTACTACAATTTCCCTTACTACCGGGTTTGTTATGTCTACTACAATTTCCCTTACTACCGGGTTTGTTATGTCTACTACAATTTCCCTAACTACCGGGTTTGTTATGTCTACTACAATTTCCCTTACTACCGGGTTTGTTATGTCTACTACAATTTCCCTTACTACCGGGTTTGTTATGTCTACTACAATTTCCCTTACTACCGGGTTTGCTATGTCTACTACAATTTCCCTAACTACCGGGTTTGTTATGTCTACTACTATTTCCCTTACTACCGGGTTTGTTATGTCTACTACAATTTCCCTTACTACCGGGTTTGTTATGTCTACTACAATTTCCCTAACTACCGGGTTTGTTATGTCTACTACAATTTCCCTTACTACCGGGTTTGTTATGTCTACTACAATTTCCCTTACTACCGGGTTTGTTATGTCTACTACAATTTCCCTAACTACCGGGTTTGTTATGTCTACTACAATTTCCCTTACTACCGGGTTTGTTATGTCTACTACAATTTCCCTTACTACCGGGTTTGTTATGTCTACTACAATTTCCCTTACTACCGGGTTTGCTATGTCTACTACAATTTCCCTTACTACCGGGTTTGTTATGTCTACTACAATTTCCCTTACTACCATAGAAC
>JBAKBP010008619.1:0-89879 GCA_037953745.1 Lithodes maja | reverse complement strand
GGTAGGGTTCTGAGGTAGCTATAATATCAAGCCAAGTATAATGGTGGTAGGTAGGGTTCTGAGGTAGCTATAATATCAAGCCAAGTATAATGGTGGTAGGTAGGGTTCTGAGGTAGCTATAATATCAAGCCAAGTATAATCGTGGTAGGTAGGGTTCTGAGGTAGCTATAATATCAAGCCAAGTATAATCGTGGTAGGTAGGGTTCTGAGGTAGCTATAATATCAAGCCAAGTATAATCGTGGTAGGTAGGGTTCTGATGTAGCTATAATATCAAGCCAAGTATAATGGTGGTAGGTACGGTTCTGAGGTAGCTATAATATCAAGCCAAGTATAATCGTGGTAGGTAGGGTTCTGAGGTAGCTATAATATCAAGCCAAGTATAATCGTGGTAGGTAGTGTTCTGAGGTAGCTATAATATCAAGCCAAGTATAATCGTATTAGGTAGGGTTCTGAGGTAGCTATAATATCAAGCCAAGTATAATGGTGGTAGGTAGGGTTCTAAGGTAGCTATAATATCAAGCCAAGTATAATCGTGGTAGGTAGGGTTCTGAGGTAGCTATAATATCAAGCCAAGTATAATCGTGGTAGGTAGGGTTCTGAGGTAGCTATAATATCAAGCCAAGTATAATCGTGGTAGGTAGGGTTCTGAGGTAGCTATAATATCAAGCCAAGTATAATCGTGGTAGGTAGGGTTCTGAGGTAGCTATAATATCAAGCCAAGTATAATCGTGGTAGGTAGGGTTCTGAGGTAGCTATAATATCAAGCCAAGTATAATCGTGGTAGGTAGGGTTCTGAGGTAGCTATAATATCAAGCCAAGTATAATCGATCTGACTCGTGATAAGTAGGGATCTGGGTAAGCAATAATATCATGCTAGGTTGAATAGCTCTGACTTGTAATATGAAGGGCTCTGGGTTATCTATAACATTATGGTATAACATTATGCTATACTATTATGGTATGGTATTAAGCTCGGATTCGTGATAGGTTGTGATAGGTAGGGGTCATTAATTTAATTGGAGGTGTTTGGCGTTGTGTTCATATTAATAACATATAGATTATCTATATCAATCTGATAGGAAAGGTACTAGATTTGCTATCACGTTAGATAAGGTACTTTAATATACCTTTGACTCGTGATACGTTTGATTCTAAATTAGTAGTAGAATTAGATGAACTATAATAGCTCTCCTTTGTTATTGGTGGTTCTAATTTGACAATCAAATCAGATAAACTACAATAACCCTGATTCTTGATAGGTATGGTTCAGGGTTAGCTTTAATTAATTATACAATTATAATAATTTTATGTTGTACGTTATACTAGAACTGGTTTTGTTGTATCTATCCCGAACATGATTGACATAAAATTGTTACTTTGTGATCACCGGTCTCATGCACAAGACATATTTGCGTAATATCCATTGACACATAGCCTACAACGATTATTATAAACAAAAAATGCAACATACCGGTAGATACTTCTGTTAGTAAGTTGAAATATTACTCCTTTTACGTGATTTTGTTGAGTGGAAAGCAAATCTATCTATCTATCTATTAACTGACGCCGTGATCTCCGAAGGGGTGGCCACGAACAAGTTGCCCCCATGCACCTCTGTTCCCAGTCAGTCGACGCCCCTCCTCCCAACCAGCACCGCCTTCATCCATATACTTCCTCACTCCATCCTTCCACCTCTCGTTCGGTCTACCTCTCCCTATCTGTCCTTCCACCTCGCTCTCGTACATACTCATTCTCTCGCTTTCCATACGTTCCATATGGCCGAACCATCTCAAGTGTTCCTTTTCACACTTTCCAGCACATCTACCTCCACACCACACCTCCTTCTTACTTCCTCATTCGTCTGTCTATCCCTCCATGTAACTCCGCATGCACTTCTTAAGTAACTCATTTCCACCGCTCTCACTCTTGGTCTGAGTCTCTTCTCGAACGTCCATGCTTCGCTTCCGTAAGTCAGTGTCGGGATTACCACACTGTCATGCAAGGACTTCTTCACTCCATACTGACCACCCTATTTCTTGTTACTGCTTCCAACGTTCCTACAACCCTTTTCCCCTGTTGCACCCTTTCCCGCACTTCGTCATCCATAGTCCCATCTTTACTCAACACACTGCCCAGATACTTAACCCCTACTCTACCGTAGGATACCGTAATAAAAGTCCCCTGCAGTCCCAAGCACTGTGGCCAAAATGGCAAGATAGAACACCCTTCCCCTTCAAGAGATGAAGTAACACTGGCTCTCCCATGGGTCAGTGGAGCTTATATAAGCTGAGAAGTGTTGCCATAGCGAGAGCAGTGCTCAAACAGTCGTGGTACCTGGCACAGCCTTGTACAGGTAGTTACAAGGAAAGTACATTACTGATGGCGATTTGCCATCGCTGGGACTGGGGAGTTAATTATCTACTGACGGCGATTCGCCATCGCTGGTATAGGAGGGATTAGAGGAGCTGACAATCTCCATAGCCTGACCGTTCAACTTCACCTCACACTCTGTGGTATCACCCCTCTCGAAGACCATAACCTTGCTCTTCCCCGCAATTACCTTCAGATTCCGTTTTTCGCACACTGTTCCAAACACATTTACCAGACCCTGCAACTCCCATTCATTATCGCTCATCAGAACTGTATCATCAGCAAACAGCAGTACAGGTAGCTTCCACTCATTTCCCTCCCTTATCAGCGATTCACCAACATCCACTGCTCTTCCCTGTATCTCTTTCATGACTCCATCCATATATAAAGTAAACAACCATGGAGACATCACACACCCCTGTTTCAACCCAACATTCAGGTCAAAGAACTCGATCTGCTCATTTTCCACACGTACTGCCGCCTTTGCACCCTCATACATGCTTTTCACTGCTTTCAGCAACTTGCCATCTACTCCGTATATTCTAAGTACTTTCCACATACTGTGACGCATGTCGAGTATGAGCATGCTGTACAGAACGCCCAGTCAGGCCCCACTCTCGCTAGGATCGTCAGGGCAGGAACTTTGGCTGTAGTCTGTGTAGAGTTTCCTAACTTAGTTTATGTGAGCCGTTGTACTATAAGTATTATAAATATGTATTTTGTTTTCATCTGAGTCAACGAGTTCTATTTTATATCATTAGTTATAAGTATTGTGTGTGGGACTTATATGTAATGATGAGAGGAGAGAGAGAGAGATATTACGTAACGGGGACCAGTGAGTGCGCCACGCGGGCAGATAGGCCTAATTCCCTCCTCCCTCCTCCCTTCCTCCCTTTCAGCGCGTGGGAAGTTCTTTGTCGATCCCAGATTGAGAGAGAATATGACGTCATGATTGCCAGTGGGCGGTCCTTAAGTAGTTTGAGATATGCCGCTAGAGGGCCGAGTATAAAAAGAGAGGTTCTTGCCACCATTTCTTCAGAACTCATCAGGCAAAGCGACCTCTCATATCCCTTGCAACTATCCATATTCTTCCGACTGATGTGAACTTTCTCTACTCTCTGAACAGCCTATCTTCTTCTCTTCTCGTCCCTGTTTAACCTCCATGACCCCTTTGGTGCAGATTTAGTCAGCCAAAGTATTATCGCTTGAGTTCTCACGAGATAAGTGCCTGTTAGATAGCCTATTTTTGGAAGGGTTAACTAGAATAGGATTGATTGATGTTTGTTGCACTCGTATATGCATTTCCCTGTGTGCGATTATTCATGTTCCTGTTTTCTGCTGGTTTAGGCAATGCTAGACTGGGATAGGGTTTCTGAGTTGTGATTTCCTATGAGTACTAGGTTGCGGTTGAACCAGTACAATTGCAACGGAGACGTGGAACGCCTAGGTGGTCTTTCTGACTGTGTACCGTGGGAGTTTAGCACTGTGTTGCGAGTGAGGGCTTTTGCCTGTGCCACCCAACACTGTGCTATCTCATTTGCTTGACTTTGAGAGGATCGCCAGGAGAGAACCAGATACTAGTGATCTGGATCTCTCAAGAGAGCATCCCGTCAATTACCGTAATTTGGCCGCACAGTCTTAAGGACCTCGCTAGGCTACGAGCCGCTTGCTCAGCCATTGTCTCTTAACCTTAGATATCCCAGCTAGACTTTGCTCGACCAGCAGATACAGTATAGTATTGAAGCTTCTCCTTATGTATATTATTGTTTAAGCACTATTGATTTCATGTGTGGCACGCTTAGCTACTTCAGAGATTAGTGGCCCACGAGCACAATCTTAGTAGGCTATTGCCAGTGCATTGTCGGAGTACTTCTTCTTAATGTTTGCCATATCCTATTGCTTATTCTTATTCTTATAATTCTTCTTATGTCAATTTAAAGCCTTTAATTACCAGTGAGTTATTCATTAAATTGCTGTTCAAAATCCGATACTTACTTCTTACGAGTATTCGAGAAGCATCTAACTTATCAGAAGATTCCTTGCTTGATGCTCGAGGACTATTGTTTAACGTAACGTAATAGTGCCGATCCGAAGTAGAGGGTGGAGGACTTCTTAAGTTCTTAGTTCAAGGGTGGATTACTTCGGCTTCGGCCAACACTATTCTTTAGTGTTGTAGTACTTTCTTCTTTGTTTGATTGTTGACCAGACTAGATAACTCCCGTCTTGTTATTAGTCTGTTGTGTGAAACGCTAGTACCGAGTTCTTGTATACCCCGTTATAGCAGATAGAACTCTGGAGGGTAGTGGCGTTTTTTGTTCGGCTGGCAGTACTCTGGGGTTGGGATCGTGTGTTTCCGTTGTGGCAGCGAGCCATACTCGAGTCCTGTGTAAGAGCCCTAGTGTACCCGAGTGCCCGGTCGTAACAAATGGCGACCTTGCTTAGGATTTTGTGAACAGTATAATTTTTTGCAGAGTTGTACAACATTTGTTTGTTCGTACTTTAGCGTACATATTGAAGAATATTTTTTTTTGTAAGGCAATTAGGAGAGCATTTAAGAGACTCCAGTTAATTTAGTAATTAGTGCTTGCATAAGGGAGTTTAACACTTTTGTCTCGAGAATTTTTTGGTGAACTTCAGTATGTCGGGCCCTAGTACTGACGAGGAGCGAGAGATGCTAAGTGAGGAGGTGCCGTTAGTAACTAGTGAGGAGGATGCTAGACTTTTTGTGAGTAAGCGGTACCACGTGACGGAGGAGAGGCTGACTGGGGTGAATGTTTATGGCTTGCACCTGATAGCCAAGGTTTTGGGTCTATCCAATGTAGGAGGGATGTCCAAGGGGGAGCTGATTTCCTGGGTGTTGCGTGGGCGACATGGGGTTTCGGAGGAGAGGGCGTTTGGGGGGGTTCCTCCCCAGATCCCCTCTCACTCGACTCCCACAGTGCCGTCCACTCAGTTGCCGGAGGTTAGCACTCTCCCACAGAGGGATGAGCATTGGAAGATTGGAGTGCCCTCGGGCGGTGCGTATGGTGGTTCCCCAGTTCTTGCCCCCCCTCCTTCAGTAGTGGCAGCTCCCTCTTCCTGCCTGTCTCCAGATATGATATTTAAACTTGAGCTTGCTAAGATTGAGAATGAATCTAGGAAGCAGGAGAATGAGGCTAGGAAGCAGGAGATTGAGGCTGAGACCAGGAGGCATGAGGCTGAGGTTAGGAGGCACGAGGCTGAGCTTAGGTACGACTCAGAGAAATATTGTGCTCAAATAGATTTAGATAAGACTCGTGCAGAGTCAACAGGGATTCGGATGGGCCGTGAGGGCCAAGTAAGAGAACAGTCCTTGTATCACTTAGTCAAATTGGTGCCGGCATTTAGTGAAACTGAAGTCACAGAATTTTTTAATCATTTTGAGAAGAAGTGTAGGGAGCATAATTGGCCTGAAGAGAAGTGGGCAGCTCTAGTCTCCTCAAGACTTACGGGTAAGGGTCTGAAGGCTTATGATGCACTGCCTTTAGAGTCTTGCATTGACTACCCAGAATTGAAGAGAGCTGTCCTACGGGCATACGAGTTGCAACCAGAAACATATCGATTGAAGTTTCGGGGTGTTACAAAGACTAGGGAGGCGACCTTTCTTGAGCATGCCCGGGACTTAAAAGATGCACTTACAAACTGGACACGTTCTGAGAAAGCTGAGACGGCCGAACAGTTGACGGAGCTGTTTCTGCTCGAGCAGTTTTATAAGTGTACAGGTGCAGAAATGACTTTAACTATTAAAGAAAAGAATCCAAAAACTCTACAGGAGGCAGCTGAGATGGCTGACCTCCGGCTATCATTAATTCGTGGGTGCGGGTCTGCCCAGCGTAGTGAGGCAGGTAACAAGGGGCGTGACGCCCCACCCCCCCGAGTTAGTAATATATCTTATGCAAACAAGTACAAGAGTTATGATACCAAGACTGACCACAAGACTAGCACCGTCCCATTTAAGAAGGGGCCGGGCCCTTCCCAGTACCAAGGGAAGCCCAAAGGGGAGTTAGAGTGTTATCAATGTCATAAAAAGGGGCACTTTGCAAGAGTCTGTCCTAGCAAACCACCTACAGCAGCTGTGTCTTTGGCCTGCAACATTGGTGTGTCTCTGAAGCCTTCTGAGTTTGCCCGGGGCAGTTCGTCAGAGGCTGAGGCACAGCCAATGCAGAAGCACCTGGGAGGCTCGAACCCTGCTCAGGATGTTTTTTGCGACCATAGAGGACGGGGTTGCGTGATGTGGGCGGGGCGCAAGCATGGAGTAGAGGTCTTGCGTGATACAGGTGCTTCCCAGACTTTGATGAAAAACTTGACTGGCTACCCTATAAATGCGGCTCGGGTGGTGGTGGTGCAGGGTATTAATGCAACTCGGTCATACCCGCTGGTGCGGTTGGAGTTGGAGGTGGATGGTGTGGCACGTGAATTGGATGTTGGGATTGTGGAGAAACTGCCAGTGGAGGGCGTCGACCTTCTTCTCGGCAACGACTTTGCAATGCCCGCTTCTGAGGTTCTACCCTTAGTCGTTGCCGAGAGGCCGGCCGACGTGAGTAGGGAAGAGCGAGAGTGGGTCGAGCGGTGCCAGGCACAACCCATGGCGTGTGCTGTCACCCGAGCTCGGGCAGCTAAAGTGTCACAGCCTAGTCCTCCGTCTTCAGACCAGCAGAGGAACGATCAACAGGAGGAGGCTAAAGCTGGAGTTGGTTTTAAGAGTTTTGACTCGGCGGCTCTCCTGGGTGATTCAGTATTAGCACCATTACTTAGTTCTGGAGTAGCCCCTGGGCCTGTCATCGAGAGTGACGAGGCTGGGCATGACGAGTCTCCACGACAGCAACGTTATGAACATCGAGAGAGACAGAGGGAGCAGCTCAGTATCGGGGAGGGTCATGCATTGCTCCGGGAGCAGTTAGATCGCTTGGCACCCTCAGATATACGTCGGTTGCAGCTGGAGGACCCTGAGCTCCAAACGTGTGCTAATGGAGCTGTGGAGCTCGACGAGGACGGTGATGCACAGCCGGGAGATTTTTTTTATTTAGATGGCATCCTGTATCGGCGTTTTCAAGACCCTAACCGTAGCTGGAAGATGGGGTCCGGGGTAGTGGACCAGTTGATGGTGCCGCGGGAGTGCAGGGATAGCCTACTGAGTTTGGCGCATGACACACCGCTGGCAGGACATTTGGGGGTAAGAAAAACGGTGGCGGCTTTGGGGAAGTTGTTTTGGTGGCCGGGGATGAAGTCTCATGTGCAGTCCTGGATAAACTCATGTGATATTTGTCAACGGGTCGGGAAACCAAACCAAGTTATTCCTAAAGCTCCGTTGCACCCTATTCCTGTAATTGGGCCACCTTTTAGTAAGATTGTTGTTGACATGGTTGGTCCCCTCCCTCCCACAAAGGCTGGTAATAAATTTTTGTTAACCATCATGGATGTTGCCACTAGATACCCCGATGCATACCCCATGAAAAACGGCATGGCTAAGACGGTAGTCAGTAACTTGTTGTGGTACTTTTCAAGGTACGGGTACCCGGAGGAGATTCAGTCTGATCAGGGGTCCAATTTCACCTCCAATCTCTTTAAGCAAACAATGCAACAGCATGGAATACGGGCGGTGGTATCGTCAGCGTATCACCCTGAGAGCCAAGGGGTGCTTGAGCGGTGGCATGCCACCCTTAAAAGCATGCTCAGGTGTTATTGTGCTGATAACGGAAGAGATTGGGATCTTGGATTGCCGTATGTACTGTTTGCTGCTCGGGAAGTGCCTGGTGAGAGCCTGGGATTTAGTCCAAACGAGCTGATTTTTGGACACCGAGTCAGGGGCCCCCTTAATATGCTGCGGGAAATTTGGGAAGGAACTGTGCCGCCTTGTTCCTTGTTGAAGTATGTGTTTGAAAGCCGTGAGCGCATGCTTAAGAGTCTGGAGATGGCAGGTCGGAATTTAACAGGGTCACAAGCTTTAATGAAGGACAGGTATGATCGCAAAGTGAAGCTCCGGGAGTTCATTGTGGGACAGGAGGTGTTGATTTTGTTGCCTTTGGTGGGTAACCCCTTGTCGGCGAAGTATACTGGACCCTATAAAATTGTGGAGAAAATTTCGGACCTAGATTACCTTGTTGCCACTCCAGACAGGAGGAAGAAGAATCAGTTATGTCACGTGAACCTGATAAAAGAGTATGTGAGGCGCCCCTCTGAGCCTCTCACTGTCCCTGTGTTGGCTTGTTGCGGCCGTGGTGGAGAAGGAGAGGGGGACAGTCAAGCTTCAGAGGAGGATAGCTGGGATCACCATGTTTCAGCGGATCAGTGGGCGGGGAACTCGAGCCTAAGGGCTGACGAGGCTATAGCCCATTTGCCTGAGCCGCAATTTGAAGCTATCCGTCAGTTGCTCGGTTTATACCCCACTGTATTCGCTGAACATCCAGGCCTCACTACTCAGGCTATGCATGATGTTGACGTGGGGCACCATCTACCCTTTAAGTCAATCCCATACCGTGTGCCCCCCATAAAACTACCCGCTCTGAGGGATGAGTTGGAGTATATGCTCGGTAGAGGGTTGATAGAGAAAGGTACCGTTAAATGGACTTCCCCCGTAACACTGCAGCCTAAACCAGATGGCAAGGTACGCTTCTGTATTGATTTCCGTAGGCTAAACGGTTTGACTCCAACTAACCCATATCCTCTTCCTCGGGTTGATGATAGTGTTGATAAAATTGGTAATGCTCGGTTTTTGTCTAAAGTTGATTTAGTAAAAGGTTACTGGCAAGTACCTTTGTCCGAGCGCGCTAAAGAGGTATGTGGTTTTGTGGTGGACGGGAGTACTTACCGGTGTAATGTTATGCCTGACGGACTTAAGAATGCACTAGCAACGTTTCAGAACCTGATGAATGAAAGTGAAAAGGACGATGATGCGCTGGGGCATTTCGAGATCTATGTTCCAGCCTATGGTCCGGTCGGTGTAGTTTACCCAGATCATTACCCTCTCGAGATCTTGGACCAGTTTCACAATCGGAATATGAGGCTGACCAGGTGGTCACTAAGGTTATTGGTATATAACCTGGACATAAGCCATATTGCCGGTTGTGACAACGAGGTTGCATGTGGTCGTTCAGGGGTATATGATCCTGGGTAGATTGACACACGGGTAGCCTCCTGCTTTGGTTTGAGTAGTATTTTGCGCTTGGTGCTTGTTGGCTCGCGGTTGTAGCCCAGCGTATTGGGTCGTAAAGCAGGATTGTTGAGCGTTTGGTATAGAAGAAAATAGGCTGCCCTTATAGTGCAGCCGGGAAAAAACATATTAAAATATAAAAATCATATAAAAACTCTTTCTTTTTGATATAAATAATTGTATAAGTTTGTCATAGCCTATAGTGTTTGAGTAGTCCACGAACTATCAAACGGCTGAGCTGCTGTAAGCTCGCTCTGGGAGCATGATATTATGTCTTTTACTATTGTTGGGAGGAGTTATGAAATGTGAATTTTTTTTTTTTATAAGATGTGTTTTAGTGATAAACTCAGCGTTGTTTTAGTGCCATGCGGTCGCTGGGTGTGAGGGGTTTGATGGGGTTCTGTATATCAGATTTTAGCTCAGGGTTGAGCAAGTAAAATCTTGGGGGAGGTGTGACGCATGTCGAGTATGAGCATGCTGTACAGAACGCCCAGTCAGGCCCCACTCTCGCTAGGATCGTCAGGGCAGGAACTTTGGCTGTAGTCTGTGTAGAGTTTCCTAACTTAGTTTATGTGAGCCGTTGTACTATAAGTATTATAAATATGTATTTTGTTTTCATCTGAGTCAACGAGTTCTATTTTATATCATTAGTTATAAGTATTGTGTGTGGGACTTATATGTAATGATGAGAGGAGAGAGAGAGAGATATTACGTAACGGGGACCAGTGAGTGCGCCACGCGGGCAGATAGGCCTAATTCCCTCCTCCCTCCTCCCTTCCTCCCTTTCAGCGCGTGGGAAGTTCTTTGTCGATCCCAGATTGAGAGAGAATATGACGTCATGATTGCCAGTGGGCGGTCCTTAAGTAGTTTGAGATATGCCGCTAGAGGGCCGAGTATAAAAAGAGAGGTTCTTGCCACCATTTCTTCAGAACTCATCAGGCAAAGCGACCTCTCATATCCCTTGCAACTATCCATATTCTTCCGACTGATGTGAACTTTCTCTACTCTCTGAACAGCCTATCTTCTTCTCTTCTCGTCCCTGTTTAACCTCCATGACCCCTTTGGTGCAGATTTAGTCAGCCAAAGTATTATCGCTTGAGTTCTCACGAGATAAGTGCCTGTTAGATAGCCTATTTTTGGAAGGGTTAACTAGAATAGGATTGATTGATGTTTGTTGCACTCGTATATGCATTTCCCTGTGTGCGATTATTCATGTTCCTGTTTTCTGCTGGTTTAGGCAATGCTAGACTGGGATAGGGTTTCTGAGTTGTGATTTCCTATGAGTACTAGGTTGCGGTTGAACCAGTACAATTGCAACGGAGACGTGGAACGCCTAGGTGGTCTTTCTGACTGTGTACCGTGGGAGTTTAGCACTGTGTTGCGAGTGAGGGCTTTTGCCTGTGCCACCCAACACTGTGCTATCTCATTTGCTTGACTTTGAGAGGATCGCCAGGAGAGAACCAGATACTAGTGATCTGGATCTCTCAAGAGAGCATCCCGTCAATTACCGTAATTTGGCCGCACAGTCTTAAGGACCTCGCTAGGCTACGAGCCGCTTGCTCAGCCATTGTCTCTTAACCTTAGATATCCCAGCTAGACTTTGCTCGACCAGCAGATACAGTATAGTATTGAAGCTTCTCCTTATGTATATTATTGTTTAAGCACTATTGATTTCATGTGTGGCACGCTTAGCTACTTCAGAGATTAGTGGCCCACGAGCACAATCTTAGTAGGCTATTGCCAGTGCATTGTCGGAGTACTTCTTCTTAATGTTTGCCATATCCTATTGCTTATTCTTATTCTTATAATTCTTCTTATGTCAATTTAAAGCCTTTAATTACCAGTGAGTTATTCATTAAATTGCTGTTCAAAATCCGATACTTACTTCTTACGAGTATTCGAGAAGCATCTAACTTATCAGAAGATTCCTTGCTTGATGCTCGAGGACTATTGTTTAACGTAACGTAATAGTGCCGATCCGAAGTAGAGGGTGGAGGACTTCTTAAGTTCTTAGTTCAAGGGTGGATTACTTCGGCTTCGGCCAACACTATTCTTTAGTGTTGTAGTACTTTCTTCTTTGTTTGATTGTTGACCAGACTAGATAACTCCCGTCTTGTTATTAGTCTGTTGTGTGAAACGCTAGTACCGAGTTCTTGTATACCCCGTTATAGCAGATAGAACTCTGGAGGGTAGTGGCGTTTTTTGTTCGGCTGGCAGTACTCTGGGGTTGGGATCGTGTGTTTCCGTTGTGGCAGCGAGCCATACTCGAGTCCTGTGTAAGAGCCCTAGTGTACCCGAGTGCCCGGTCGTAACAATACCTTCTCTATCCACTCTGTCATAGGCCTTCTCCAAATCCATGAAGGCAACATATACCTTTTGTTGTTTCTCCAGATATTTCTCCACAACACAATTCAGGGTAAAAATCTGATCTACACATCCTCTTCCCTTCCTAAAACCACCCTGCTTGTCACCTATCCATTTCTCCGTTCTCGCTCTCACTCTCTCAATCACTACCCTACTGTACACCTTCCCTACTACGCTTAGAAGATATATTCCTCGGTGGTTACCACGCACTCCTCTTTCCCCTTTACCCTTATATACGGGGACTATTATGCCTGTCTTCCAGTCATCAGGTGCACTCCCCTTCTCCCATGCTAGTTTGCACATTTTCCATACCCAATCGATCATTATCTCACCACCATACCTCACCATTTCCCCACACACTCCATCTGTTCCTGGTGTTTTTCCCCAACTTCACTCTTTTCATGGCTTCCCACACTTCTGACCTCCTGATCCCCACCTCCTCCTCCACTACTTCTCTTCTTCCCTCTCCCATACCCAATCCAATTATGTGTGCTGGCGCTCCATTCCTTACATTTAGCAACTCGTTGAAGTACTCCCTCCATCTTTCGATTCTCTCTTGCTTCTCGGCTAGCATTCCCCCATTGTTATCATTCACACCCTTACTGTTTCCCTTGCTACCTTCCCTAACTGTCTTGACTTCTTTCCAGAACAGTTTCTTACACTCCCTCCATTTTACACTCAGATTCCTTCCAAATTCCTCATCTACTCTTCTCTTACTTTCCTTCACTACTCTCTTCACCACTCTTTTTCTCTCCACGTACCTCGCTCGTTTCTGCCTCTCCAAATCTTCATTCCCTCTACTACCCAACCACTCTCTATATGCTTTCTTCTTGTCTTCTACAGCCAATTTTACCTCTTCTGTCCACCATGCTGTACCTTTCACTCCCCTCCCTTTTCTCCTTACTCCACACACCTCCTCACACGCTGCACATATCTCTTCCTTAAACACCTTGCTCATCTCCTCCACTTCCTCCATATCTTCCAGGTCGAACCCACCTAGTCGTCTTGCTACTGCTCTCCTGTACTCTTCCCTGATTTCCTTCTCCTGTAGCCTCTCCACCCTCCTCGCCATTCCACCCTCCTCTCGCCTCCCTCCAGCTCTCCTCACCCACTTCTTTTGTATCCTAATTTTAGCTACTACTGCATAATGATCAGACAGACCCCCTCCAATACCCTATACACCCTAGCATCCAGCACAGAATTCTTCATTCGTTCATCCACACATATATAATCAATCAGTGCCTTTCGTTCCACCACTGTCTGATCCTTATCCTTCATCTTCCACACCACTTTCCATGTGTACCTGTGTATCATTCTGTGTCGGAAAAAGGTGTTGGCTATGCACAGCCTCCTCCCCACACATACGTCCACAAGTGCACTACCATTCCCATTCACCATTCACCTCTGATGGTACCCCCCACCCTCCTACCACTCCATCAACTTTCCTATCACCCACCTTCCCATTCATATCCCCAATCAGAAATATTCTTTCGTTCTTGCTAAACTTATCCAGGCACGCCTCCACATTCACCCAGAACTCCTCTTTTTCTATTACCTTTTTATCCTCTGTCGGAGCGTACACACACACAATCACCCATGTTTGTATTCCTACTTTCATTCTCACCCACACAATCCTTGAACCCACAGACACATAGTCTCTTACACGCTCCTTCCATTTGTTACTTACAAACAAACACGCACCTTCTCTCGCTGTTCCCTCACTCACTCCAGCACACACACCCATTCCACACTCCCACTCTCTCACATCTGTACCCCTCCATTTGGTCTCCGTCATTCCACATACATCCAGCCTGGCATTCACTAATACTTCCAGGACCTCTCTCTCTTTTGTGTCATCATTCATGCCTCTCACATTCCATGTTGCTATTCTAAGATTGTCCGTAAGATTGTCCATAGTCGGTCGGCGTTCATCAACACAGGGTAAGTCCGCATCCGAGGCTGTTCGTTCGTTTTTCTTTGCTTAAGTATTTTTCACGGGTGGGGGTCGCAAGCCCACCGACCCAACCTCTTAAGTCGCCTCTTACGACACGCAGAAGGCACGTGGGGCATATTCTAATCCCTTACCCCCAGGGGCAAATGCTGGAGACAAAGACAAAATTATAGTAATCAAGTAAATAAATAAAAAAGAGATTATCATTAGTTGACATTAATTGAGATTATAGGGGAGGTCGAGAAAAATAATTAAATGTGTTCTAAGGGAGAGTGGATGTTATGGGTGTATATATTTGTTTTTTACGATGAAGAATAGATTGTTGCATTAAGTGGTGAGGTCAGAAATTGGATCTAGGCTTTGAGTGTTAGAACTGGATATGTTAATTATGGGCAAGAGACAAGGTGGAGATAGAGAAAAGACTCAAACTCCATTTGAGGAAGGGTCTTAGTTATACAACGTTCCATCATATTCCTTCTTTAGGTCTTAAACTGAAGATTCTTTACAGCGAATAGTCTTATAGATAAAAACTTCTCACAAAGTGGTTTATTGTAGCCGATTTGCTTCACAACACAAAGATAGATATATATCGCTTTCAGTATAATGACCTCTGATGTATTAGTCCAATCGGGACCACCAGAGAAGACTTTTAGCTTCAGATATAATCTACAAAGCATTTATATTATTGTTTTGTAAATGTTAGCTGGATATGATAGCCTTAAGCAATGAGTTCCCATATCACTCAATAGCCATTTATTGTTCACTATGCTGAAAGTTTGACCCCCTTGGATGGTACAGATTCATGTGATCTCGGAATCCGGCCCATCGACTATACTGTATGTTAGACTGGTTTGTTTATGATAGTAAGGAGCTCAAGACAAAATATTTATGGAGACAGTTTAACTATTTAAATATAATTTGTCTTACATAAAGGGAATAAAAATCGTTTGGGGATACGGAGAATAATATTGAACATTCATATTCGGCCGTGAAGGGTTAAGGACGGTTTGGGAATATAAGGGAAGATCAGAGGATAGAAGAGGGGATGCGAGGGGAGAGAGGTATGGGGCTTAAATATGGCAGGAAATGGAATAGGGGAAGGGAAGGACAATAATATACAGAGGATTAATATATATATATATATATACTGTATATGTACAGTATATACTGTATATATAATATATATATATATATATAATATATATATATATATTATACTCCCAACCGGACTCGAACCACCGGCAGTCAGGATGAGTGTCTATACATTAATCCACATCCACTACACCATGGGGTGATAAAGGGTACTTAACCATTTCCTATTTATATTAAGCAGAAGATAAATCCTACTTATCGAATGTATTTCAATTCAACACAAGTCTTAGGATCCATATTCCAGGACAATATACAGGGATCTTTACAAGTACCCCCACTCAACTGTGGTTATAGAGATTTCATTTAATTAAAGCATGGACACTCGTCCTGACTGTCGGTGATTTGAGTCGAAGTATAGTAAAAGATCTAATCCTATTAAATTATTTGACCACAACTGTGCTAGATTTGCAGAACAACAAAGGCTTAGAATGCATACACAAGGTCGAAAACACAAGAAGCCTTTTATTATTACAATATCGTCAAAAATCATGCAAGAATTGTATTAAACCTAACTAAATCAAACTTTCTTCACAAGCAGGCAAATAAACTACTTAGCAATCCAAATGATAACAAAATAGGAATTGGAGTAGGGTGCTGGACTAACTGCTCTAGGTCACTTAGGATAGAAAAGAGGTAGTCTTGTTCACCAGGTTGCTTATGCCCCTTTCACACATGTGCGACTTCATACGATTTTCACCAGCGACACCCATATTCGTGACATGTCGGACAATAAATAAACGTATACCCTCGCATCATAATCTCATGCATCGCCCGGCCTCGCGTGGACCCTCGCGGGGCGTCGCCAATGTTCGGTTTGTTTGAAATTTGGGACGAGGACTCACAAGGGTTCGTTGCCCTCGCAAGCCTCGTCGATCATTGCAGAATAATCCGCCAGGCCCTCGGGGATCATCGACGACATCGGCGAGACATCGCGGAGGGTTTCATGGCAGCTCGCCGATGCTCTCAGATGGTCTGAGAACATCGACGATGCACAAGAGTCATCGAGTCATCGGCGGTTTCCTCGTCGATTAATCGCCGCCGTGCGGATTAATATTCGCCGAGGCTGTACCCTCCAGGGGTACACTCTGCACGAGGCAGCAGAAGGCATGCGAAGGGCCTTGCGACGTACCGGAATGCTCAAGACACACCTGCCGAGGCCAAAGAGCACCTTCGGCGAGGTGGGTAAAAAAAAAAAATTAGGCCTCTAGTGAACCTGTCAACCCTTTTTTCTATGCACCTCTCGTGGAGGGTTCACCTGTTTTGTTTTTCTCTTACTCTCCTTTTCTCTCTTTCTCTGGTTTGTATCCATTCAGCCAACTGGTTTAAGACGTTTATCCCCATCCAAGTATCGATATCTTCCTGGCAAGCGATAGCGAACCAGCATTATATCCCCCTGAGTGCCAGGTCCGTATATATACGGACTAGGGTCTTGTCACGCCCAGTGCCAGATCCGTATATATGTATACGGACTCGCCGAAAACAAATCGTAGCAGCGAAACGACTGCACCTATGGCTTTCATAAATTATTTCTACCACATGTACTGTACCTTACCCTTCTGGCTTCTTGCCACCACCAATACGACCCCCTCCCCCCACCCACTCGCTGACTATCGGTCGCCTCACAAGGAAAAACAAAGAAAATCTGTGGCGGCGAAACGACTGCACCAATCGGTTCCATATTTGTGTGAAGTCCCTTACCCTTCTGCCTTCCCCTCACCACACCCCCAACCGCCTCCCACCACCCACTTCCAGCGTATCCGTAGGAAGAAAAGGAAAAAAAGGAAAATCCGTGGTGGCGAAACTACCTCACCAATCGGCTTCATATTTGTAACACGAGTCAATTACGCTTCTACCTTCCCCCCCCCCCCCCCCCCACCATCTAATGGAGAAAACTAAAAAAGGCGAGGTGGGCTCAATTTTTAAGCCTTAACGCAAACATTGAGCCCACCTCGCTGTTTTTTGTTTTATCTCCTCTCCCTCTCTCCTCGTTTTTTTTTTTTTTTCTATTTCTCTCCCTCTCTCTTTGCCTTGTATCCGTTCGGCCCCGTTCAGCCTACTGTTTTAAGACGTTTACCCCCATCCAGGTTTCAATATTTTCCTGGTGAGCGGTAGCGAGCCAACTTATATATATTTCGTTTTGAGAGCAAGCTAAATTTGTACATTATTTGATAGAAAAAATTCTCCGGCAAAGCCGGACATTGCCAATCTCCGAATTGGGGAGATGGGTCGTTTTTCTGGTCCCCTTTCTTCCTCATGGTTAACCCCATTAGTTTTCATATTTTATGATGTTCGGCCCATTAGTTTGGCGATTTTAAGATAAATTTGTACATTTTCGACGAGTTAGGTTGGGTATGAGGGGGGATCTGCTTGGTGTGGGCCAATCGGCGCTCTGCAGACCCCGTAATCTTGTGTCGATCTCTGACCGTTTTGGTGAGGTCAGTCCTCAAGGCATTAGTGATTTGGGTCTATAATTAGGCCTTGTAATTGGGGTTGGGTGTGACAGGGATCTGCCTTGTGTGGGCCGATCGGCTTTCTGCAGACTCCCGTTTTCTGATGTTCTTATGTTTTTGCCATGAAATATATACAAAAAGTTTTCGGATAATCTCGCCGAGGTATTCGCCGAACCATCGCTTAATTCGCCGAAGACGTCGCAGAACATACGCCGAGGAATCGTTCATCCTTCGCATTATTTCGCAATATTTTATTCAAATGTGACAGTTCTCGCCGAGGTCATCGGCGAACCAATGCTCAATTTGCCGATGACATCGCATAATGTCGCCGATTCGTCTTAGGTGTAAACTTGTCAACGGATTTTAACGGTCAAAATCGTAGACGTCGCACACATTCCTTGCGAATTGACAAGACTACGTCCTCGGCGACGAAAATCGTATGAAGTCGCACATGTGTGAAAGGGGCATTAGTCAAATGGGAGGAGAGCCATTGGCGGTGGTGAACGTTGACATCTCCTACGATGGAGATTTCTGAAAAAGGAGAGATGGTTAGAATGTGTTCCACTTTAGAAGTTAGATAATCAAAGAATTTTGGATAGTCAGTAGATTTAGGGGAGAGATAACCAGCGCAGAAATATTTTGCTTGAGAGTGACAAGAAAGCTTTAGTGAGAGAGTTGAAATTCAGAAGAATCAAAGTTGGGAACACGAGAGAACGCAAGATTGTTGCGCACATATACGCAACATCCACTTTTGGCTTGAAACTGAGGATAGAGATAGTAAGAGGATACAGAGAAGGGTTTGCTGTCAGTAGTCCCAGACAACTGGGTTTCGGTGAGAAAAAGAAGATCAGGTTGGCAGAGGAGAGGTGGTGTTCCACAGAGTGGAAGTTAGAGGAAAGGCCACGAATGTTGTAGAAATCTATGGTGAGAGTGGGATGTCGCGGCCCAGTGCATTGCGATGGGTCAGCATCGGGGACCAAATCACAGGGGGGCATTTCTGGCTCCCCCCCCCCCCCCCCTGGGGATTCCGAGGTGGGTCGTACATTAACCATTATGTTTTTTAAAATTTGAAAAAGGTATATATGTGATGTGTTTGTGGTATAGTGTAATGATAGACAGAGAAGGTGTTTTGATCGAGGTCAGACTGGGGTTGCCACAAAAAAATAATATATATATATAATTATATATATATATATATATATATATATATATATATAGAGGGTGAATGATGGCTAAGTAAAGTGTTCCTGCTTTTTACGAACCTACACTCTAATGCCCATGACTTTCTTCTTATTATGTTGCTGGCCATACTTTCATTAATTTACGTATTCCTGAATTGATTAATGACAAGACAGGATAGATAAATAGAACGTAAGTAAACCATACGTGAATGAGAGAGAGAGAGAGAGAGAGAGAGAGAGAGAGAGAGAGAGAGAGAGAGAGAGAGAGAGAGAGAGAGAGAGAGAGAGAGATAATAAAGTTGCATTAGTCAGGAAGTGGCCACCACAATTACTCCCCATCACTATTATCATCACCCTCGCTACAAAACATCACGTCTTCAGTATCGTCAGCATATATAAATGCTATATTACCCCCCCCCCCTCGCCTAATTATATTCTCTAGGATAATTTATGTCCCCACCATAAATTTTCTGGCAAAAATAATATGCATAAAACATGAATAATATGACGTAATGGTCGGGTTTTGCTCTATTCTCTGCAAGCTTTGTCTTTCCCACTTCCCATCCAGACTTCCAGTAAAAAGAAGATTCATTAAAAACATGTACCGTATCTACCGATAACAAGAAAATATCACTTCAAACAATGGTTCAGCGTTGTTTCCCAGCACAATCCGAATTTGAGACGATTTACAGATTTTTTTTAGTTCCCTTCACAACGTAAACATTTATGCCAAATACCGAAATGTCGATTGTTAATACCTATTAGCACACACAGGAATGTAGCTCTGAATAGGATTGAAAGCGTTTATGTATTGTTACCCTCAAATTGAACGTGTGCGATAAAGATACACACCGGGGGTTTTACACTCCTCCTTTAAATATTACATGGAATATGAGGGGAAGGCCAGTGAAGTGCTCCTCGACATGTGTTGATTAAAGGTGCTGACAGAAATTACCCTTAATCATAGGTGTTCAGAGAAAGTGTTCGAATTTCGAGCGTTATAAGTAAATCCTATTGTTTGTATGAAGACAAACCTTTGCAGTGGGGATGAAGGTGTTGCCAGGAAAGCCCATGATTTACTGGCTCTATCAAAGTTCGTTTCAAAGTTGGTAGCGCAGGCCCTAATTATTGTAATATATTGATAGGAATCCCGGTACATAGTTGTGTTTACCATCACTTTGAATTTTTAGAACGCAGTGCTACATTGCTTGGCAGAAAAGGACAAACATTACATTGATATTAATCAATTTGATGTCGCATTACAAAGTTTAGCATTTACATTTGGAGGTGATTGGATGGCATTGTCTTGAGGGATAAATAATGTTTAAGGTTCTTAACTCTTTCAGTAACATGGCGTCTAGTTTTCACGTTATTCTAGCTATTTGTGTATTTTATTCAGCATAGGAAAGACCTCTGGGTATAATTTCTCATTTACCTCCTTTGACTCCCACAAACCCTTTTTAAGTTTTATAAAAGGTCTAACAATTAAAGTCATAATTTTATCTTCCGTGGCAGAGTTTTCCTCTTCTATAAATTCAATTTAATTATTGGAGCATAACCCTAATCACAGTCAAGATGGTGCATAGAAAGCGTAGTTTATTCCACCTTTTTAATAACCTGGTAAAAAAAAAAAAAAAAAAAAAATCTATGTGATTGAGGGAGGCAAAAGGCATAACTGCCTATAGCGAGTGCCTCCCCCATAGTTGAAAGAGTGACAGGGCCAAAATCAAGGGACGTTCGAGCCAAAATGCCTGGACACACGGAGTTTGAAGTAATTTAAGTCATAGGAAGAGGGAAAGACTGATTCTGGGAGAGAGTTCCAGAGCTCAGCTGTTGAGTAGAAGAAAGTTTGAGAGTAACGTTTCACTCTTGGGTTGGAGAGTTGCAGAGTAGGGGTGGGATTGAGTTGCAAGACGGGTACCACGTGCCCTACGTAAAGGAGGTGGTATGCACTGGGATAGCTCTGAGGAACACTGATTATTATAGTAGCGATAGAATAGCGAGAGAGATGCAACATTGCGGCGGAGAGAGAGAGATTGCAGAGAGTTGGTGAGTGGGCGGGAGTTAATGATACGAAAGGCCTTCCTTTCAACTTTGTCTAGGAGAGCGGTGTGAGAGGAACCTCCCCACACATGTGAACAATACTCAATACAAGGGCGCACTATGCCCCTGTACAGAGCAAGAAGCTGTGCAGGGGAAAAGAACCCCCTAAGGCGGTTGAGCACACCCAGCTTCTGGGAGGCTGCCTTAGCAAGACTGGTAATATGGTCCTTCCAAATGAGAGCAGAAGAAAAAGAGACACCAAGAATATTGAGAGAAGATGAAGGGTTGATTTTTGTATTGTTGAAGAATAAGGGATAGTCCGCTGGGAGATCCTGACGGGTAGATAGATGGAGAAATTGGGTTTTGGAAGCATTAAAGTTAACAAGGTTTCTCTGCCCCAATTGGAAATAGTATTTAGATCAGAATTTAAGAGTTCTATGGCTTCATTACGTTTGTCGTTGAGGGATTGCTGGCTGGGGCATTCTGAAAAACTAATGGAGTAGTGTAAGGTTGAGTCGTCTGCGTATGAATGGATGGGAATTAAGGTACAGTTAAGGAGATCATTTATAAAAATTAGAAAGAGAATAGGAGATAGGAATGTCACTATAGGTAGCAATGTCGCCCCTACCACCAGCCGGTAGCTCTCCAAAATTGTAGGGTAGCCGGACGGAGACTGATCACGGCTCATACCCCACAGAATAGACAATGGAGGGGCTGCTGACTGGCGGCTATCATCACATTTTTCTATAGGGAGAGGGGATACATTTGTTTTACAAACGCCATGTTGCATACCACATCGAATAGTTAATTTTATTTGGGGACCCGCAGAAAACTGTTCTCGACCAATTCCCTATATACAGGGGATTGGGAAAATATATTAAGATTGGGTCATATAATTACAAAATGTAACTACAAATGCCAAACCATACTACCTCTTTATAACCATCCCATTCTAACTGTTCCATGCACGACCTAGGTTGCCGCTGCCGTCCATTGTTATTCTTACTTCTCTCACAAAACGTGCAGAATATTATTCAAGTGACTTCAATCATCCGTATGGTTTACACATTCTGGGTCAGTTAGGACATGCGGATGAACTTTGGACTAACTTAAAATTAAGTTGCACTGATATGTAGTACTAATAATCACATTAATTTTCGGGCATTACTTGATGTCTTGATTTAGTTTCAAATTATATAATTCAAAACTTGTCAAGATCAACATATACCTGAACTAACTTACTAGATTAATTGACTTCACTATTGACTAATGTTTGACCAGTTATATATTGTTAAAACCTGCATTCTAGTCTAGCTCATTTGTAGCTACTTTGAATTAGTCATGATCTGGTGACGAATACAAATGAATCAGATCAAAGAATTAGTCATATAATGCTTTACAATTTTGTGTCTATGGTTAATGATTATGTGATGTGTGTACTAGACATAATGTTAATCAGATAACCAATGCTTGATATAATAATAAACTACAAATCGAGGTATTTAAAATGGCGGGGGAGTTGGGGGAGCTCTCACGGACCTTCGTATTATATATACCTCCAACGTTAATCATGGACGCCTCGACTGTGGGTAATTAACGACCCCATAAATATCCGGCAATTTCCATGCAAGAAGAAGAGCAGGAGGAGGAGTTTGGGGGCCATGAATAATCTCTCTTAACTCAGTATTTAACAGCCGGGCGCTGGGATCAACAATAAAGGGAGATTAAAGGGTGTAAGAAGGGGATAGAAGGGCGTGAGAAGGGAATTAGAGGGCATGAGAGGGGAATTGAAGGGTGTAAGAGGAGAATTGAAGGGTGTAAGAGGGGAATTGGAGAGTGTAAGAGGGGAATTGGAGGGCGTAAGAGGGGAATTGAAGGGTGTAAGAGGGGAATTGAAGGGTGTAAGAGGGGAATTGAAGGGTGTAAGAGGGGAATTGAAGGATGTAAAAGGGGAATTGGAGGGTGTAAGAGGGGAATTGAAGGGTGTATGAGGGGAATTGAAGGGTATAATATGGGAATTGAAGGGTGTAAGAGGGGAATTGAAGGGTGTAAGAGGGGAATTGAAGGGTGTAAGAGGGGAATTGAAGGGTGTAAGAGGGGAATTGAAGAGTGTAAGAGGGGAATTGGAGGGTGTAAGAGGGGAATTGAAAGGTGTAAGAGGGGAATTGAAGGGTGTAAGAGGGGAATTGAAGGGTGTAAGAGGGGAATTGAAGGGTGTAAGAGGGGAATTGAAGGGTGTAAGTGGGGAATTGGAGGGTGTAAGAGGGGAATTGAAGGGTGTAAGAGGGGAATGGAAGGGTGTAAGAGGGGAATGGAAGGGTGTAAGAGGGGAATTGAAGGGTGTAAGAGGGAAATTGAAGGGTGTAAGTGGGGAATTGGAGGGTGTAAGAGGGGATTGAAGGGTGTAAGAGGGGACTTGAAGGGTGTAAGAGGGGAATTGAAGGGTGTAAGAGGGGAATTGGAAGGTGTAAGAGGGGAATTAAAGGGTGTAAGAGGGGAGTTGGAGGGTGTAAGAGGGGAATTGGAGGGCGTAAGAGGGAAATTGGAGGGTGTAAGAGGGGAATTGGATGGTGTAGGAGGGGAATTGGAGGGCGTAAGAGGGGAATTGGAGGGCGTAAGAGGGAAATTGGAGGGCGTAAGAGGGAAATTGGAGGGTGTAAGAGGGGAATTGGGGGGCGTAAGAGGAAAATTGGAGGGTGTAAGAGGGGAATTGGAGGGCGTAAGAGGGAAATTGGAGGGTGTAAGAGGGGAATTGAAGGGTGTAAGAGGGAAATCGGAAGGAGGAAGGGAGATTAGGGGATTACAAGGGAAATTACAAAGGATTAATGAGCAAAGGAGAAGGCACAAGGCGAAATACCAAAGGTTATTTATAAGATGGTTAAAATTGTATGGTGTGCATTACAGTATATACGGAAAGAAGCATCATGCTGCTAGCGTGGGAGGAATATTAAGTTTAATTTTTGTTTTACGACCATATTTTTAAACTTTGTCCTTCTGATATAAATAAAATTCGATCTTTAATAAACTGGGTGATCTCAAGTTATCTTTCACAATTTAACAATGTTCCTTAGCCTTTACTCGTCTTGGTATAAACAACAGGCTTTGTTTATGCTTCAGAAAACGGGCCTAAATACGGGTAACTTAGCAAAATGGTTTGTATTGATGACCCATATTTTTCAATTGGTAAATACGTCATTTTATTTTGAAGGATACATAATGAAAATAATACAAACTTTGATACTATTATTTTTGTACTATGCTTAGGTAGAAATATAACTGGCGAATACAACATTGTCATGCTCTGCTTGAACCCTTTCTGTCGAATGACGCCATGTTTACTTAATTCTAGATAACTCCAGACGATGTTATTAAACTTAAGAAGGGTTTGTCAGAGTTTGAGAGTTAGTTGATATTAACCATTGTGAGTCCTTATAATAAGGTCCATCCAAAATTAAATAAAAATCGTCTGACAGCAGCATTATTTAAAACAAAAATAAATAAATAACAACAATGTCGTCTGGTTGAAAAAGTTTATGGAATGAGGAGGAAAACAGAAAATAGTAAGAAAACATGGCATTTCTTTTCAAGCTCCTTATTTTGTCCCGGTCGGCAAGAAGCACATAGGGCGCCACATTAGCCCAGTGAAGTAAGCGAGAGACAGAGCGGTAACTCGGTTACCAGGGTCCGGAGGTGGGTGTAGTGTTGCGCATGGAGGTGGGGGTAGTGTTGGACATAGAGGTGGGGGTAGAGTGTCGCGCGTGGAGCTGGGGGTAGTGTTGGACATAGAGGTGGGGGTAGTGTCGCGTGTGGAGGTGGGGGTAGTGTCGCGCGTGGAGGTGGGGGTAGTGTTGCGCATGGAGGTGGGGGTAGTGTCGCGCGTGGAGGTGGGGGTAGTGTTGGACATAGAGGTGGGAGTAGTGTCACACGTGGAGGTGGGGGTAGTGTTGCGCATGGAGGTAGGGGTAGTGTTGCACATGGAGGTGGGGGTAGTGCCGCGGGTGGAGGTGGGGGTAGTGCCCCGGGTGGAGGTGGGAGTAGTGTTGCGCATGGAGGTGCGGGTAGTGTTGCGCATGGAGGTAGGGGTAGTGTTGGACATAGAGGCGGGGGTAGTGTTGGACATAGAGGTGGGGGTAGTGTCACGTGTGGAGGTGTGGGTAGTGTTGCGCATGGAGGTGGGGGTAGTGTTGCACATGAAGGTGGGGAAGGTGGGGGTAGTGTTGCACATGGAGGTTGGGGTAGTGCCGCGGGTGGAGGTAGGGCTAGTGCCGTGGGGGGTAGTGCCGCGGGTGGAGGTGGGGGTAGTGCCCCGGGTATAGGTGGGGGTAGTGTTGGACATAGAGGTGAGGGTAGTGTCACGCGTGGAGGTGTGGGTAGTGTTTTGCATGGAGGTGTGGGTAGTGTTGCACATGGAGGTGGGGGTAGTGTTGCACATGGAGGTGGGGGTAGTGTTGTACATGGAGGTGGGGGTAGTGTTGCACATGGAGGTCGGGGTAGTGTTGCGCATGGAGGTGGGGGTAGTGTTGCACATGGAGATGGCGGTAGTGTTGCACATGGAGGTGGGGGTAGTGTTGCACATGGAGGTGGGGGTAGTGTTGCGCATGGAGGTGGGGGTAGTGTTGCACATGGAGGTGGGGGTAGTGTTGCGCATGGAGGTGGGGGTAGTGTTGTACATGGAGGTGGGGGTAGTGTTGCACATGGAGGTTGGGGTAGTGCCGCGGGTGGAGGTGGGGATAGTGTTGCGCATGGAGGTGGGGGTAGTGTTGCGCATGGAGGTGGGGGTAGTGCCGCAGGTGAAGGTAGGGGTAGTGTTATGCATGGAGGTGGGGTAGTGCCGCGGGTGAAGGTGGGGGTAGTGTTGCGCATGGAGGTGGGGGTAGTGTTGTGCATGGAGGTGGGGGTAGTGCCGCGGGTGGAGGTGGGGGTAGTGTTGGGCATGGAGGTGGGGGTAGTGTTGTGCATGGAGGTGGGGGTAGTGCCGCAGGTGAAGGTGGGGGTAGTGTTGCGCATGGAGGTGGGGGTAGTGTTGCACATGGAGGTGGGGGTAGTGTTGCACATGGAGGTGGGGGTAGTGTTGCGCATGGAGGTGGGAGTAGTGCCGCGGGTGAAGGTGGGGCTAGTGTTGCACATGGAGGTGGGGGTAGTGCTGCGGGTGGAGGTGGGGGTAGTGTTGCGCATGGAGGTGGGGTTAGTGCCGCGGGTGGAGGTTGGGGTAGTATTGCGCATGGAGGTGGGGGTAGTGTTGCACATGGAGGTGGGGGTAGTGTTGCACATGGAGGTGGGGGTAGTGTTGCGCATGGAGGTGGGGGTATTGTTGTACATGGAGGTGGGGGTAGTGTTGCACATGGAGGTGGGGTAGTGCCGCGGGTGGAGGTGGGGATAGTGTTGCGCATGGAGGTGGGGGTAGTGTTGCGCATGGAGGAGGGGGTAGTGCCGCGGGTGAAGGTGGGGGTAGTGTTACGCATGGAGGTGGGGGTAGTGCTGCGGATGAAGGTGGGGGTAGTGTTGCGCATGGAGGTGGGGGTAGTGTTGCGCATGGAGGTGGGGGTAGTGCCGCAGGTGGAGGTGGGGGTTAGTGTTGCGCATGGAGGTGGGGGTAGTGCCACGGGTGAAGGTGGGGGTAGTGTTGCACATGGAGGTGGGGGTAGTGTTGCACATGAAGGTGGGGGTAGTGTTGCACATGGAGGTGGGGGTAGTGTTGCGCATGGAGGTGGGAGTAGTGCCGCGGGTGAAGGTGGGTGCAGTGTTGCACATGGAGGTGGCGGTAGTGCCGCGGGTGGAGGTGGGGGTAGTGTTGCGCATGGAGGTGGGGTTAGTGCCACGGGTGAAGGTGGGGGTAGTGTTGCGCATTGAGGTGGGGGTAGTGCTGTGGGTGGAGGTGGATTGTAGTGTCGCGGGTGGAGGTTGGTGTAGTGTTGCGCATGGAGGTGGGGGTAGTGCCGCGGGTGGAGGGGGGGGTAGTGTCGTGGGTGGAGGTGGGGGTTGTGCCACAGGTGGAGGTGGGGGTAGTGCTGTGGGTGGAGGTGGGGGTAGTGTCGTGGATGGAGGTGGGGGTCGTGTCACGGGTGGAGGTGGGGGTAGTGTCGCAGGTGGAGGTGGGGGTAGTGTCGCGGGTGGAGGTGGGGGGTAGTGTCTTGGGTGGAGGCGGGGGTAGTGTTGCGGGTGGAGGTGGGAGTAGTGTCGTGGGTGGAGGTGGGGGTAGTGTCGCGGGTAGAGGTGGGGGTAGTGTCGCTGGTGGATGTGGGGGTAATGCCGCGGGTGGAGGTGTTAGTGTCGCGGGTGGAGGTGGGGTTATTGTCGCGGGTGGAGGTGGGGGTAGTGTCGCGGGTGGAGGTGGGGTCTTGTCACGGTTGGAGGGGGGAGGGGGTAATGCCGTGGGTGGAGGTGGGGTTAGTGTCGCGGGTGGAGGTGGGAGTTAATGCCGCGGGTGGAGGTGGGGTTAGTGTCGCGGGTGGAGGTGGGGGTAGTGCTGCGGGTGGAGGTGGGGGTAGTGTCGCGGGTGGAGGTTGGGGTAGTGTCGCGGGTGGAGGTGGGGGGTAGTGCCGCGGGTGGAGGTGGGGGTTAATAACTCGGGTGGAGGTGGGGTTAGTGTCACGGGTGGAGGTGAGGGTAGTGTCGTGGGTGGAGGTGCGGGTAGTGTCGTGGGAGGAGGTGGGGGTAGTGCTGCGGGTGGAGGTGGGGGGTAGTATCGCGGGTGGTGGTGGGGGTAGTGTTGTGGGTGGAGGTGGGGGTAGTGTCGTGGGTGGAGGTGGGGGTAGTGTCGGGGGTGGAGGTAGGGGTAGTGTTGCGGGTGGAGGTGGGGGTTGTGTTGTGGGTGGAGGTGGGGGGTAGTGTCGTGGGTGGAGTTGGGGGTAGTGTCGTTGGTGGAAGTGGGGGTAGTGTCACAGGTGGAGGTGGGGGTAGTGTCGCGGGTGGAGGTGGGGGTAATGTCGCGGGTGGAGGTGGGGGGTAGTGTCGTGGGTGGAGGTGGGGTTAATGTCATGGGTGGAGGTGGGGGTAGTGTCGTGGGTGGAGGTGGGGGTAATGTTGCGGGTGGAGGTGGGGGTAGTGTTGCGGGTGGAGGTGGAGGTAGCGTCGCGGGTGGAGGTGGGGGTAGTGTTGTGAGTGGGGTGGGGGTAGTGTCGCGGGTGGCGGTGGGAGGAAGAGCCACGGGTGGAGGTGGGGATAGTGTCGCGGGTGGAGGTCGGGGGTAGTGTCGCGGGTGGAGGTGGAGGTGGGAGTAATGTCGCGGGTGGAGGTTGGGTAGTAGAGTAGTGTAGGTGAGGTGTGGTGGAGTGGTCTTGCCACTGGACTGGTAATCCAATAGACCCGGGTTCAAATCCCGATATGTCAATAGGAAGATATTATTGGGATGGAATTTGTGCTGTACCTAGGTGTCAGTGCATTAAGACAAAGCCCACCGAAACCCCAAATAAATTACCCTCATTGTTCCCTGATTAAATAGCACTATATGAATATTCTTAGATAGCTTTCTTCTGGTAGCCACTAGTAATCTTATACTTGTAATAACGGTAGCGGTTATTGCTTGCCACCACCCAATTATATTTAATGACCTAATGGGAAGTCAGAATCAATACACAAGATAAATCATCCTGATATTTATTGAATAAGTAGGTGTAGAGTCAGCAGGAACAACAGCAGGAAAGGAACATTCATCAACAATTAGTGGTTATATCTTGAGTTATTCAGCGTCAATAATGATTCTTTAATGAGTGTAAAATGGTGAGGTGAATTCTACCTAAGTCCCAAAGTGTGAGGACTGGATGGAGGTGGGTGAAGTGATGCCCTAGAGAATGCGAGACACTTCTGATTGTGTGCAGGGTGTGTGTCAGAGTGTCATGCCCCAAGCGAATGCGGGACACTTCTGCTTGCGTGGGAAGCGTATGGGAGAGTGTTGTTCTCTAGTGTGAGTGTGAGGTGTGTCTGTCTGTTCTCCAGTAATGTGTAAAGGAGCCGCGCCCTATACCCGGAAGGTGTGTACTTCCGTGGCCGTTTCAGCTCGAGTGTGAAATATGCAGAACATGCATTCTAAGGTAGTGGCGTGATGTATATCTCAAGTCAGCGTACAGTATCGGTAGCATACTGAAAACTCAACATGGAAATTCCGTTGACCACAGCTCTCACCACATCAAGTAACAAAAGTACAGTCGTAACCAATAGTTACATTACCTATAATTTATGTACTAAGATATATCTGTATATAAAGTAAATGGGGGAACTAGAATCATCATACAAATGTAGTGTATGACAATATTCCCATATTCAAAATAGGCTATAGGGGGGTAATGCCTAGTGAGTTCATTGCTCAATGGGGGCGTTATGAGAGTGAGGGTCCGAGTCCAGGAGATTAGACAGTGAAGCATTGGAGCGGGGCAGCTCCAGAGATGGGGCTGCTTAGAGCGGTCGGTGAGCAAGTAAGCCCCATGCATCCTGCGAAGGCAAAATGGCAGGGGCTGGTTGCAGATAAAAAGTGCTTCACATGTCTCACTCCCTAGACTGTAACGAGACCTCACAGGTTTCACTGTTCATAACGGTTGAATGTACAGGCTCTCAGCCTATGCCCGACAGGAAGTAGTTGGAATATAGAAAAAAAAAAAAAAAAAATCCTATTTGGCCTATATATTAAGGAGAAGGGAAATCCTACATGGATTAAGGCATGGGCACTTGTCTTGACTTTCGGTGGTTCGAGTCCGTCTGAGAGTATAAACACATTTAGTAGCTCACGTGCATTTTGTGAGATATACTTCATAGTAATGACTCGTGTTTGGCTGGGCGAGAATTATATAATATTACTTAAACCCAAGTTATGTGGAGCTACTTGTAAAAACCCTGTATGGTATCCTGGAATATACTGTAGATCCCACGACGTGTGTATGAAATGACATACTTTCTCCATATAGGATTTAACTTCTTATTATATAATTAGACAAAGGTTAAATATCCTTTATCACGCCATGGTGTAATGGGTTAAAGCTTGGCTTGGATATATATATATATATATATATATATATATATATATATATATATATATTATACAGTATATATAATATATATATATATATATATATTATATATATATATATATATATATATATATATACTGTATATATATATATATATGTGTGTGTGTATATATCATGTTATATTTAATTCGATGTGTGTGCAATACTTGTCAAAAACAAATGTAAATAATAAAATAAATAAAACTGGTCATATGCATATTATATTCGTTTTCTTCAAACTAAATCAATGTCTTCGTAATAAACCTTTGCAACCCAATGAAAAAACAGGGATTGTATCCAAACGAGACAATACGATTCTTTATTATCTCCGAAATGCTCCAGAATTTGGCTTCAAAATGTTAAAACTTCAAGTGAGTGTGTAGCTACGTATTCTGACTTACGCCTGTACAATTGTCAGTACTTATAATTTGTTATCCAAATAAATACTATTTTTTGCTAGGAAAGTTCTGCAGCATCTTGGTTAGCCTACAATATAGCCTGGTATTGTCTTGTTTGGGTTTGATACAGATTCAAATAGTTGCGAAACTGTTAGTGCTCATGACTGTGCTTATCGAAGTGAGAAATTTAGAAATAGCTCAATATATCGTATATACTGGTAAGTTCGTTGTTATTTAACAGAAGTCCACTGCTTCTGTTTTAGTACCGATTTATTATCAATTTGATACCGGTACATATTTTGTCTCTTTTTCTCGAGCTGCTCTTCTTAAATAATGTTGATAGTTTTTCAGCAACTCCTATTGTTAGTGTTTCATACTCTTTTTTTTTTTTTTTTTTTTGCTCATTCAATATATTTGTTTTATGTGGTTTCAGTCTATTTTTTCTCTCGCTCTTTCTATTTTATGTTACTAGTTGTTCAGCAACTTACATATTCAGACTTTGATACACTTTCATTGTTCATTCATGATATCTGTTAAATGTATTTTCAGCATATATGATTTACCCATCACAAAGGTCCCCTTGTTCATTTTACATCTACCTAGAATCCACGTGACTCACTGCCCCCCTCGTCCCCCCCCCCCCCCCATGACCGTGTGTTCAATCTGCCTCTCATTAGTTTATGTAACCCCTTTGTCGGAGAAGCTGCACAACCACTGTGTGTGTGTGTGTGTGTGTGTGTGTGTGTATTGTAATTGACAAAGTTACTCTTGTGGGGAAGGACTGGCCAAGTTTTTTATCTTCTGTCTACCCTTGTCACTCGTGGGGAGGCTTGAGAGCATTTTTGGGGGGGATGCTGGTATAGGCCTAATTGTTTTCATTTGGCTATTTTTTTATGAGAATGTTATATATATTTATTTTATTTATTCGTAGACATGAACAATATTTTATAGATAAACTATGATGTAGATGTGGCACTAAATCTATGGAACTACAAGTAGAAACATTTTATACTAAAGTCTTATGTGTCAGTTACTTAGAAATATAGCTACTGGTGATTTCACTTGCTTTATTGCAACATCGTGCACGATGTACAGTCTGTATTAATAGTGTGGGGACAATTTGCACGTAAACTGTCTAGTTGTAAGCTGTTCTCACTTTTCCTTGACAATCCTCATGTGTATTTAATGTTCCGTGACTATTCTCTATTTGTTTAACCTGGCGACAAGTTTACTCCATTAGAAGCTGATTTATCTTTAACCAATGGAAACGTAAGAATCTTCTATGTATGGGTGTCATATTCATGCCAAATGTTCACACTTAACACCATGCTTTCCTATAAAAACTTTGTGATGAAAATTTTATTTGTCGATATCTTAAAATAAATAGACTAGTATTATTTGTTTCACATCATATAAGTGTCGATTTAATGTCCCTCTCTGTAGATTTCACACAAATTAATATTCAGGTGTTTGACTAATTATATATTTTGGCTCTACATTACATCTTATACTAAAGTATGTTTATCTTATCATATTGTTATTTTTTCCGCTATTACAAAAACAAAATCGCCTTTTTAGGCTGAATGGTTTGTAACATTTCTGTTTTCATGTACAGTATATGAGATATTGCATAGGATCAGTTGAATCAACCTCTCGGCCCAGATAGGTGTTTCTTAAACTACATAAGTTCGTCTAGTGGTAGTATTATAAAAAAAAAAAAAAAAGGAATAAGCTAAAAGTTTTAACATGTTGACAAGACTGACCTAAGCTGCTGGTAAATAGATTACATTTTGAAAAGTTATCATTGATGTGAAAAACTTAACCAAGAGAAAACTAGCCAACACGACGAGCGGGAAGACAACAAAAGTAGTGATATAAGATACAAAACAGAGCCCAGCAGTCCTCATGATTTGGAGCGACACAAGGTCATCGTGTGTGTGTCCCGACTCTAACAACACCGCTTTGATCATGTCCTCAACCCTCCTCCATCTCCTTGTTACATTTACACTGTTGTGTGTTTACGTAACGAAAAAATTAGAAAATTGCAGGCAGAGATGATGAATTACATGTGTGTGTGTCTGTGTGCTTATGTATGTGCTCGAAAGTCACATGCACCGTAAAGTACGTGTTATAATTAAATCATATAATAGTATGGCCCTTATCTTCATCATTACGTCTGTAGTAAAATGAAATAGTGAGGCTCTCCATGGCTCATTATAGTGCCGGACCGTAGGCCATAAGTGAGGGTGCCAAAGCTTAATAATTTTGGTCTAGAACTGGAATGGATATGAAGAGAAATACAGACAAATAAACAGAAAAACAGTTTTATTTTAGCCAATTGATCTCTTGAAAAGCAATATTAAAACTGTAAATATAACTATAACTTTAGCTTTGTATGTTAAAGTATGGTGCCTAGAAATAAGAGACTCCACAACCCCCACCTACCACCTACCACACCCCCACCTACCACCTATCACACTCCCACCTACCACTCCCCCACCTACCACACTCCCACCTACCACACTTCCACCTACCACTCCCCCACATACCACACTCCCACCTACCACACTCCCACCTACCACACCCCACCTACCACACTCCCACCTACCACTTCCCCACCTACCACTCCCCCATCTACCACACTCCCACATACCACTCCCCTCCTACCACACTCCCACCTACCACACTCCCACCTATCACACTCCCACCTACCACACTTCCATCTACCACCCTCCCACCTACCACCCTCCCACCTACCTCACTTCTACAATACCACACCCCATCTACCACACCCCCACCTACCACACTCCCACCTACCACTCCCCCACCTACCACACTCCCACCTACCACACTCCCACCTACCACTATCCCACCTATCACCTACCACAGTCCCACCTACCACACCCCACCTACCACACTCCCACCTACCACATTCCCACCTACCACTATCCCACCTACCACCTACCACAGTCCCACCTACCACACTCCCACCTACCACACTCCCACCTACCACTATCCCACCTACCACCTACCACAGTCCCACCTACCACACCCACCTACCACACTCCCACCTACCACACTCCCACCTTCCACACCCCCACTTGCCACACTCTCACCTACCACACCCCCACCTACCACTCCCCCACCTACCACACTCCCACCTACCACACTCCCACGTAGCACCCCCCCACCTACCGCTCTCCCACCTACCACTCTCCCACCTACCACACTTCCACCTACCACACCCCACCTACCACTCTCCCACCTACCACACCCCCATCTACCACACTCCCACCTACCACAACACCACCTGCCAGTTTCCCACCTACCACACTCGCACCTACCACTCTCCCACCTACCACACTCCCACCTACCCCCCCCCCACCTACCACACTCCCACTTCCCCACCTACCACACTCCCACCTACCCCCCCCCCCCCACTTTTTTTTTTGTTTTTGTTTTTTCTATGTGATTGAGGGAGGCAAAAGGCATAACTGCCTATAGCGAGTGCCTCCCCCATAGTTGAAAGAGTGACAGGGCCAAAATCAAGGGACGTTCGAGCCAAAATGCCTGGACACACGGAGTTTGAAGCAATTTAAGTCATAGGAAGAGGGAAAGACTGATTCTGGGAGAGAGTTCCAGAGCTCAGCTGTTGAGTAGAAGAAAGTTTGAGAGTAACGTTTCACTCTTGGGTTGGAGAGTTGCACAGAGTAGGGGTGGGATTGAGTTGCAAGACGGGTACCACGACCTACCACAACATCACCTACCACTCTCCACTCCACTCTCCTACCACACCCCCACCTATCACACTCCCACCTACCACCCCCCACCTACCACAACATCACCTACCACTCTCCACTCCACTCTCCTACCACACCCCCACCTATCACTCTCCCACCTACCACTTCCCCACCTACCACTCCCCCACATACGACACCCCCCACCACCACTCTCCCACCTACCACTCTCCCACCTAGCACACTTCCACCTACCACTCTCCCACCTACCACACTCCCACCTACCACACTCCCACTTCCCCACCTACCACACTCCCACCTACCACAACATCACCTACCACTCTCCACTCCACTCTCCTACCACACCCCCATCTACCACACTCCCACCTACCACTTCCCCACCTACCACACTCCCACCTACCACAACACCACCTGCCACTTCCCCACCTACCACTCCCCCACATACCACACCCCCACCACCACTCTCCCACCTACCACACTCCCACCTACCACCCCCCACCTACCCCACTTCCACATACCACACCCCCACCTACCACACTCCCACCTACCACAGGGGAGGTGTGGCAGAGTGGTCTTGCCACTGGACTGGTAATCCAATGGACCCGGGTTCGAATCCCAATATGTCAATGGGAAGATATTATTGGGATGGAATTTGTGCTGTACCTAGTATCAGTGCATTACCACAGCACACCGAAATGCCAAAAAAATACCCTCATTGTTCCCTGATTGAATAGCATTGTACGAATATTCCCATATTAGAAAATATGCTACAGGGGGGTAATGCCTAGTGAGTTAATTGCTCAATAGGTGGCATTCTGAGAGTGAGGGTCCGAGTCTGTGGGGGTGAGACTGTGAAGCGCAGAGGCGAGGCGGCTTCAGAGATGGAGTTGCTTCGAGCCGTGAAGCTTCGCATGTCTCACTCCCTAGACTGGAGCAAGACCTCACGGGCCTCACCGTGTTCAGCGGTTGAGTGTAAAGGCTATCTACCAATGCCCGAGAGGGAGTAGTTGGAATATAGAAAAAAAAATAAAAAATACCACCCCCCACCTACCACACTCCCACCTACCACACCTCCACCTACCACTCCCCCACATACAACACCCCTACCACCACTGTCCCACCTACCACACCCCCACCTACCACTTCTCCACCTACCACACCCCCACCACCACCTCCACTCTGCTACCTACCACCCCATCTACTTCTCCCCCACCTATCACACTCCACTTACCACACCCACACCTACCACCCCCATCTACTATACCCCCACGTACCACACCCCCACCTATCACCCCCATCTACTACTCCTTCACCTACCACTCCCCCACTTATCACACGCACACCTACCACACTCCCACCTACCAAATCCCTACCTACCACACCCACCTACCACTTCCTCAAATACCACTCCCCCACCTATCACACCCTCACCTACCACACACCACCTACCACTTCCTCACCTACCACTCCCCCATCCACCACTCCCTCACCTACCACTCCCCTACTTACCCCCCCCCCCCACCTACCATTCCCCCATTTACTACTACCCCATCTACTACTCCCCCACCTACCACTCCCCCACCTGCCACACTGATGGCCGTGGGTGTGGTTGAGTAGGTTATCTCTCGGAACATCATGATTGTACCCTCATGTGATGGCCTGGCCAACCCCTTTGCTGATCCTGTATAGAAAACAGAGATTGGACGTCTGCCGAGATTGTGTCCTTTTGTAGAAATCCACTACCAGTATTGAATATTATCAATACTATTGATTCCGAGTTCAGTATAATTACTACTTATCTGTGGAACTCTCTTCCATAGTCCGTCTATGGTGGCTCCCTTCCTTCAACCTAAGACCCTTGTATCAAGTTAATGTAATGCATATTAGTTTCCAAAATGGCTTTATGTTAAAATGTTGTCTTCTCTTTGAATTGGAAAGATCTGGAAGCCTTTCATGTCTCTAGGCATTTGCCTAATGGTTGATGAAGCTCTGATAGCGGGGATTTAGGACGTTGGCTGCGTTAGGATATTTTGCTGTATGAATGGTAGGAAATATATATTAATATTTAGATTTCTTATATATTTTTTCGACAATGAGAATCCTCCCTAATATTTGTAATATATTCTGATGGCAGTCAGTATAATAATCATATTAAAGAAGTTTGCAAAGTTATCCGCGCCTGGTTATTGTTGTCTCAGAAACTATTAAGTGTATTCTTTGTTTTTTATCGTACCGGTAATTAACATTGTAACTTTTTAAAATTACGTTTTTGTTTTTAGTTTGTAGAGAAGAAAAATTACTAACCGATTTAGAAACAGGCGGCTCGTAAGGAAGCATGATTCCGAAGAATTGCATTAACTCCTTGAGGATTATGACGCGTTTTAACCGATTAATAAACTAACATTGGACGATTTTCGACAGTTTTGATAGGGGTGTCAAGCAATTAGGGGGTAAAAATTATCCTAATTAGCCATTAAACAGGAATGACTGGAGAATGCTTGTGAATAGTTGAGTGAACACGTGGTCATTTGGGGGAAGGGGTCGGGCGCAAGTTGGACTAGACAATAGTGCATCAGGCGCCTGGCCCGGGGAGACGATTAATATGAAGGGTGCGCCTGGAAGTGTGGTGGGCGGGCTTGTGGCTTCGGCTCCGCTGCATGTCTGCCTGCCGAGATCGGAACCTCTCCGGGTGGTCGGGGGCCGGGGGAGTGCTGGAGCGACCTTGGTGACCTGGGTCTCTGGGTCTTCTCCTGGGTGACCTAGATGTGTGTGAATTTGTGTTTTGCCTGTGTTTGTTCGTTGTTTTATGTTGTGTTTTCCCTGTTCTTGCTCTGTCTTGAGGCGGCCACCCCCAATAAAAAATAAAAAATAAAATAGAATTAAATAGAAAATAAAAAATAAAAAATAGGAAAAGTGGGGATTGGGCCTGAGCATATAGATAGATAGATAGATAGATAGCCATTCAAATTAGACCGGTTCTTCTAATCTTGATGAATTTGAATAATGATAGCCAAAATATAAGAAAGTGCGTTCTCAATTACGTGTGTATTGTTGTTGTCTATGTTTAACTCTACCTCCGGACATAGGCTATCAGCCTGTAAATTCAACCGCTCAACTCGATAAAGTCAGGAGGTCTTATACCAGATGGCGAGTGAGACATTGAGACATTGTTACAACCGGTTAATTCGTGGTCTTGCCTTTGTAGACCAAAGACGCCTGGTTGTCACATCGTGGTCCGTTGTAACTCTGACTCCTCGAAGCTGTATCGCCACTGTTTCGTTGTATCACCTCACAATTTCGGACACCTCTCTCTCTCAAATGCCACCTATTGAGTTGTTTACTCACTAGATAATGCTCATGCTCCCATCGCATATTTTGTATATGGGAATATTTATACAATGTTGATTTATCGTAAACAACGAGGGTACTTTTATGGTCTGTCTGTGGGTTTTGTGGTGATACACTGGAACTAAGTACAACACAAATGCTAGACCAATAATATCTTCCCATTTACACATTTGGATTTGAGCCTGGGACCTGAAGGTTACCAATCAAGTAGCAAGACCAATCCAGCACACCTTAAAGGGTTATCAGAAGTAATGATACGTTTTTAACAATAGCACCGGTGCCCCCTCGGCCCGACGCTGATACATTAAAAGGCGGTGTCACACGAACTTTTTTTCTGGCAATACTTTTCAGCTATGTTCGTATGGCGGCTTTAAAAAAATTGTTTTTATATTTTAGACTTTGTCACTTAAGATAATCTATTTCCGATCTACTGTTTGTTATCAATGGAAAAGAGCCCCGAAATGTAGCAAGAAAACAACTTGCCCCTAAACGTGTTATGTGACAACCGTTAACACCTGTACCTGTCCTGTAATTAACACTGGCCTCCATCACGACACAGGTATCTCATAAAGGACACCGGCACTCTCTCAGGCCTGGGGAATTATATATAATGATTTCTATTACTTGACTGTGTTCCCTGGGAGTTTTATTTCTTGGTGTATTATGATCTCAGGTCTCGTTTGTTTCATCTCATATTGTATCATCTATCGGTGTATTATCTCCCGTCTCACTTAAGCTTGGTAAGATGTTATTTTTGTGCCATGGTTTGTCTGTTTGATTATTCCATATTTCACTATATGATGTTGACGAATTTGGTCTACCGGTACTGATATATTTGATTTCCCATAGTTAATCTAATGTTTAATTTTCTTCATATACTACATATATATATATATATATATATATATATATATATATATATATATATATATACAGTATATATATACATATATAATTATATATATATATATATATATATATATATATATACTGTATATATATATACAGATATAAAGAGTCAGACACATGTAGCAAGATACTCTCTTTAATAAGGTCCTAAATCCCAAATATAATATAAGTAATGAAACAATCAAGCATGATGAAAGCAAAGACGACGGGTGGTACATAAAGAAGTATAACTACGGTACACCTCGCCATTACATAGTTAGAAAGTTACAATAATCATGATATGTTCATGAGAATAGTTGAAGTAGCAAGGCTACCCATCGTTGCCAATATAAATATTGTTGAGTTTTTTTTTCTATGTGATTGAGGGAGGCAAAAGGCAGAACTGCCTATAGCGAGTGCCTCCCCCATTGTTGAAAGAGTGACAGGGCCAAAATCAAGGGACGTTCGAGCCAAAATGCTTGGTCACACGGAGTTTGAAGCAATTTAAGTCATAGGAAGAGGGAAAGACTGATTCTGGGAGATATCCAGAGCTCAGTTGTTGAGTAGAAGAAAGTTTGAGAGTAATGTTTCACTCTTGGGTTGGAGCGTTGCACAGAGTAGGGGTGGGATTGAGTTGCAAGACGGGTACCACGTGCCCTACGTAAAGGAGGTGGTATACACTGGGAAAGCTCTGAGGAACACTGATTATTATAGTAGCGATAGAATAACGAGAGAGATGCAACATTGCGGCGGAAAAAGAGAGATTGCAGAGAGTTGGTGAGTGGACGGGAGTTAATGATACGAAAGGCCTTCCTTTCAACTTTGTCTAGGAGAGCGGTGTGAGAGGAACCTCCCCACACATGTGAACAATACTCAATACAAGGACGCACTATGCCCCTGTACAGAGCAAGAAGCTGTGCAGGGGAAAAGAACCCCCTAAGGCGGTTGAGCACACCCAGCTTCTGAGAGGCTGCCTTAGCAAGACTGGTAATATGGTCCTTCCAACTGAGAGCAGAAGAAAAAGAGACACCAAGAATATTGAGAGAAGATGAAGGATTGAATTTTGTATTGTTGAAGAATGAGGGATAGTCCGCAGGGAGTTCCTGACGGGTAGATAGGTGGAGAAATTGGGTTTTGGAAGCATTAAAGGTAACAAGGTTTTCTCTGCCCCAATTGGAGATACCTGTAGTATTTAGATCAGAATTTAAGAGTTCTATGGCTTCATTACGTTTGTCGTTGAGGGATTGCTGGCTGGGGCGTTATGAAAAACTAATGGAGTAGTGTAAGGTTGAGTCGTCTGCGTATGAATGGATGGGAATTGAGGTACAGTTGAGATCATTTATAAAAATTAGAAAGAGAATAGGAGATAGGACAGAGCCCTGAGGAACACCGGAGTTTATAGGGTGAGGAAGTGAATAATGGCCGTCCACAACCGCGGCTATGGAACAGCCGGAAAGGAAATTAGAGACAAAGGCACAGATGGAGCGATAGAAACCGAAGGAGGGTAGTTTAGAAATTAAACATGTGTGCCAGACTCTATCGAAGGCTTTCGATATGTCTAGTGCAATAGAAAAAGTCTCACCGAAGTCCCGAAAGGAGGATGACCAAGAGTTAGTAAGATATGAAAGAAGATCACCAGTAGAGCGACCCTTAAGGAAGCCATATTGGCGATCTGAGAGCAGATTATGAGAAGAGAAATGCTTAAGAAATTTGGAAGCAAGATTAGTTTTAAAAACTTTAGAGAGACAAGAGATGAGAGAAATTGGACGATAGTTGGAGGGTTGAGAGCGGTCACCCTTCTTTGGGATAGGTTGAATGTGAGCAAACTTCCAGCATGAAGGGAAGACGCTCTATCTTAAATAGGTGTCTAAAAATCTGTGTGTGATAACCTGGCTTCGAATCCTGGTGGATCACATAAATTATATACTTTCATTAATTTCATTGGAGGTGTTTGGTGTTGTGATGAAATTAATACAAAATTGAATACCTGTATTATGTTCTACCCACATATCTATCTCCAAAATGAAACTGTGACGCCATAAGTCAAACCTATGACGCCATATATCCAGTATATGGCATGAGTTATACATATTTTGTGATCAATCAACCCAATTACGATATAATGGTTCTTTGGTATGCATAAGATTTATGTATATAACTATTATCGGATCCATCCATGTTTGACTTTTTTCAAGAATATACTGTAGATGCATATAGGTATGGTGGTTGAGTCATTGTGGCATCTATGACTTTCCTTCCACCTTTATCCATAGATATGCCATATTCAACTATCTAACTTGAAATCTTTAACATTGTATACAAAAAAGACAGACACGCGAACATGCAAATAAACACTGAAAAATATTATGTAGGCGAAAGTAATATTTCTATTTTCTATTTCATTGTAATTAAAAACATACTCGTATACGTTAAATAAATTGCTTTCTTGATTTTCGTTAATTATAAGTTAGTATCCTGCTTTGGCTATTATTTACAGTGATACATGTATTTAAGTTTGATTTATAATGAGTATCGCAATTGAAACTATATCGTGCCTTGTTATTTTAATTCAGGAAATTGTGCTGGCAAGTGTGAACAAGAACACCTTGAGATGGTTCGGCCATATGAAACGTATGGGAAGCGAGAGAATGACTAAGAGGGTGTACGAGAGCGAGGTGGAAGGACAGAGAGGGAGAGGTAAACCAAGGGAGAGGTGGAAAGATGTAGTGAAGAAGTACGGTATATGAGTGAAGGCGGTGCTGGTTTGGGAGGAGGGGTGTCGACTGACCGGGGACAGAGGTGCATGGGGCATTTTGTTCGTGGCCACCCCTTTGGGGATCACGGCGTCCGGCAATAGATAGATAGATATATTATAATATATACATCTGTTTACACTTTGGCTCATCGTTTGAATATATATCAAAGTGTTTCCACTAACAGACACATTTGGCAGGCCACGCTTAACAACCTTTAGAATACAGGTACTTGGCATACTCTCACTAGGATGCCATTTTGTGGGAATTTTTAATACTTATATTTTTATTTTATAATTGCTAACACAGATTTCAAGACAAGTATATATATTTTGATCAGTTTATTGTTAGTTGGAAATATGTTTTAAGCATTCAATTATTATTACTTTGTAATTTGAATGTTGAAATGATAGTGAAACATAAGTACTTGTATCCATGTTACAATAATAATATATAATATAGGACTCGTCAATATCATACTGAAAATATTACCCATCATATATACAGTAATTTGATATATATAACATTCTGACCAATGAGGTAAAACTGTACTAAAAATCCAGGTGGCGCTAGGGGTCTTATTCAAATGACTATCGTGTGTGATGCACCATTGAGGTGTTTTGAAGGTTTTCGTGATTTAAGAGGTTTAATACAGTTCGCAACTATCTATGACACATAGTTGTGTAGTATATTTTTACTAGATTCATAATATGATGGTTATATACTCGGTAATGCAGTGAATATATAATTATTAACATAATTTGATACATAAATATCAGCTTCCTGTACAAGAAATTTAGTTTCATCTAATGTGGTGTGATAGGCTGGGCGAAATTTTAATACTCATTGAAGTATTGTATTTACTTCCTTTTTAGTTACTAACAAATACGTGTTTCAGTAGAAATTGGCTGAACATACGGTATTATATTCTGTAGCTGTAGAATTTGGCAGGTTGAATGTCTGCGCCTGCGCACTATAGTTTCTTTCCTACAAAACAAGCTATCGTGCGCTTTTAAGTTACCAATTTATAATCCACTATCAAATCGGGCAGCTAAATATGTTACCGGCTATATTTCTTATTAGACCAGTGACAGGAAATCAATCAATGAGAATCAGAATGTCATAGAACACAGAGGCAGCAAATTACATACGTGGAGATGCAGGAAATTCGAAAAAGATGATGACAAAAATATTTACAACACTGCCTTTTCCACGGGCGACTGTTTAGGTCGTCAGCTGACCGCGGCGGGATATACGTACACAGTGTTGCCAAGGTCTTCTTTTGTTCGCACCATTGGGCTAGTTAGGATTCGTTCAGAAGCGTAGATTTGCGAGTTTCCATTTCAAACGATATTATATTCTTGATTTACAGTGTGATGGGGTGGATAGCCTCTGAAGTATTAATCTAACTAACTAACATTGAGAAAAGCGGAATTGGGCTGGTTCTATATATTATTAAAGTTGTAGAGGTTAGGGAACCCCCCCTGGGGGTTAGGGAATAGAATATGCCCCACGTGCCTTCTGCGTGTCGTAAGAGGCGACTAAAGAGGTTGGGTCGGTGGGCTTGCGACCCCCACCCGGAAAAAAATATCTAAGCAAAAAAAAAACGAACGAACAGCCTCGGATGCGGACGGAACCAACGTTGACGAACCACGACCGACTAAGGACATGCCTTCGGACATTCTGAGAATGGCTACATGGAATGTTAGTGGCATGAATGATGGCACAAAAGAGAGAGAGGTTCTGGAAGTGTTAGTGAATGCCAGGCTGGATGTATGTGGAATGACAGAGACCAAATGGAAAGGTTCAGATGTGAGAGAGTGGGAGTGTGGAATGGGTGTGTGTGCTGGAGTGAGTGAAGGAACAGCGAGAGAAGGTGCATGTTTGTTTGTAAGTAGCAAATGGAAGGAATGTGTAAGAGAGTATGGGTCTGTGGGTTCAAGGATTGTGTGGGTGAGAATGAAAGTAGGAATACAAACGTGGGTGATTGTATGCGTGTATGCCCCGACAGAGGATATACTTGAAAGAAAGAAAGAGGAGTTCTGGATGAATGTGGAGGCGTGCCTGGAGAAGTTTGACAAGAACGAAAGAATATTTCTGATTGGGGATATGAATGGTAAGGTGGGTGATAGGAAAGTTGAGGGAGTGGTGGGAGGGTGGGGGGTACCATCAGAGGTGAATGGGAATGGTAGTGCACTTGTGGACGTATGTGTGGGGAGGAGGCTGTGGATAGCCAACACCTTCTTCCGACACAGAATGATCCACAGGTACACGTGGAAACGGATGTTGACGATGAAGGATAAGACAGTGGTGGAACGAAAGTCATTGATTGATTATGTATGTGTGGATGAACGAATGAAGAAATCTGTGATGGATGCTAGGGTGTATAGGGGTATTGGAGGGGGTCTGTCTGATCATTATGTAGTGGTAGCTAAGGTTAGGATACAAAAGAAGTGGGTGAGGAGAGCGGGAGGGAGGCGAGAGGAGGGTGGAATGGTGAGGAGGGTGGAGAGGTTGCAGGAGGAGGAAGTCAGGGAGGAGTACAGGAGAGCAGTGGAAAGACGACTAGGTGGGTTCGACCTGGAAGTTATGGAGGAAGTGGAGGAGATGAGCAAGGTGTTTAAGGATGAGATCTGTGCAGCATGTGAGGAGGTGTGTGGAGTGAGGAGAAGAGGGAGGGGAGTGAAAGGTACAGCATGGTGGACAGAAGAGGTAAGAATAGCTGTGGAAGAAAAGAAGAAAGCATATAGAGAGTGGTTGGGTAGTAGAGGGAATGAAGATTCCGAGAGACAGAAACGAGCGAGGTACGTGGAGAGTAAGAGGGTGGTGAAGAGAGTAGTGAAGGAAAGTAAGAGAAGAGTAGATGAGGAATTTGGAAGGAATCTGAGTGTAAAATGGAGGGAGAGTAAGAAACTGTTCTGGAAAGAAGTCAAGAAAGTTAGGGAAGGTAGCAACGGAAACAGTAAGGGTGTGAAAGATAAGAATGGGAGAATGCTAGCCGAGAAGCAAGAGAGAGTCGAAAGATGGAGGGAGTACTTCAGTGAGTTGCTAAATGAAAGGAATGAAGAGCCAGCAAACATAGCTGGATATGGTATGGGAGGGAGAAGAAGAGAAGTAGTGGAGGAGGAGGTGGGGATCAGGAGGTCAGAAGTGTGGGAAGCCATGAAAAGAGTGAAGTTGGGGAAAGCACCAGGAACAGATGGAGTGTGTGGGGAAATGTTGAGGTATGGTGGTGAGATAGTGATAGAATGGGTATGGAAAATGTGCAAACTAGCATGGGAGAAGGGGAGTGCACCCGATGACTGGAAGACTGGCATAATAGTCCCCCTATATAAGGGCAAAGGGGAAAGAGGAGTGTGTGGTAACCACCGAGGAATATGTCTTCTAAGCGTAGTAGGGAAGGTATACAGTAGGGTAGTGATTGAGAGAGTGAGAGTGAGAACGGAGAAATGGATAGGCGACGAGCAGGGAGGTTTTAGGAAGGGAAGAGGATGTGTAGATCAGATTTTTACCCTGAATTGTGTTGTGGAGAAGTATCTGGAGAAGAAACAAAAGGTGTATGTTGCCTTTATGGACTTGGAGAAGGCCTATGACAGAGTGGATAGAGAAGGTTTGTGGAAAGTACTTAGAATATACGGAGTAGAGGGCAAGTTGCTGAAAGCAGTGAAGAGCATGTATGAGGGTGCAAAGGCGGCAGTACGTGTGGAGAGTGAGCAGAGCGAGTTCTTTGACCTGAATGTTGGTTTGAAACAGGGGTGTGTGATGTCCCCGTGGTTGTTTACTGTATATATGGATGGAGTTATGAAAGAAATACTATCAAGAGCAGTGGATGTTGGTGTATTGCTGAAAAGGGAGGGAATTGAGTGGAAGCTACCTATACTGCTGTTTGCGGATGATACAGTTCTGATGAGTGATAATGAATGGGAGTTGCAGGGTCTGGTAAATGAGTTTGGAACAGTGTGCGAAAAACGGAATTTGAAGGTAAATACGGGGAAGAGCAAGGTTATGGTCTTCGAAATGGGTGAAGTCACAGAGTGTGAGGTGAAGCTGAACGGTCAGGCTATGGAGATCGTTAACTCTTTTAAGTATCTGGGCAGTGTGTTGAGTAAAGATGGGACTATGGATGAAGAGGTGTGGGAGAGGGTACAACAGGGGAAGAGGGTTGTAGGAACGCTAAAAGCAGTAACAAGAAATAGGGTGGTCAGTATGGAAGTGAAGAAGTCCTTGCATGACAGTGTGGTAATCCCGACACTGACTTACGGAAGCGAAGCATGGACGTTGGTTGAGAGACTCAGACCAAGAGTGAGAGCAGTGGAAATGAATTACTTAAGGAGTGCGTGCGGAATTACATGGAGGGATAGACAGACTAATGAGGAAGTAAGAAGGAGGTGTGGTGTGGAGGTAGATGTGCTGGAAAGTGTGAAAAGGAACAACTTGAGATGGTTCGGCCATATGGAACGTATGGAAAGCGAGAGAATGACTAAGAGGGTGTACGAGAGCGAGGTGGAGGGACAGAGGGGGAGAGGTAGACCGAATATGAGGTGGAAGGATGGAGTGAGGAACTACATGAATGAAGGCGGTGCTGGTTGGGGGGAGGGGCGTCGACTGACTGGGGACAGAGGTGCATGGGGGCGGTTCGTTCGTGGCCACCCCTTCGGGGATCACGGCGTCAGGCAATAGATAGATAGATAGATGATTGTGATAATAATGTATGTGGTATTTCATTAATATTTAAATGATGTGACACGTAGGCCACTAGTCATACAGTAGGCTATATGGGACTAGGCCTAGTTATATTTGGGGAACTCATAGTATCATGCATGCATGGCTGTTAAAGATAAACATATCAGAAAATGTGTGTGATAGGATTAAAATAGCTGAAATTGTCTGTTGTGCGGTATTAAGTGATTGGGCTACTTTTGGGCGAGTTTGGAGATGTGATGTGCGCTGGCAACCTTGGAATACACACACACACACACACGCACGCATGACACAATCTATAACTGAACATTTTACCTTTATTAAGACTATAATCCACATTATATTAAGATTTCCATCTGTGAGAAACAAATATCTACCACCATTACTGCTAATGTGCACATAGATGCACAACTAATGTCAAATTTAACAAAGTAAGTTAAGTGGGGAAGAGATGTTTACTGTCCGAGAAGTTTCGTTTAATGACTATTATGGGTAGCGAACACTGGCATCAATTTATTATGCGCTTGCCAGATCTGAAACTAGTTTATAATTGTATAATCTAATATCCAGTAAAGTGGCTAATGACGATTATTTTATAAGTTCATCTCGAGTATTTATACATATCATTTTAATTTTAGGACATGGATACCTATCTATTAAAATATTAACAGGACTATGTTTCGAATGACTGCCATGTGTTTTTGTGGGCCTAATCAAATATATTTTATTAATCATAAATACTTTGTATATTGGACAATGTACTGAATAGAATGTTAGAGTAATATGTCTGTAACATTCATGACTATAGAAATCCAGTGATATTTTGATGACTGCGATTTTAAAAATTCAATTCACTCGATGGCAACAAATTTAGGTTGGTGCGAACCAAAGGCGGGAAAAATAGCAGACAAATTTTGTATTTCCCCCCATTGCAATGAGGGAAAACTGTACTAAAAATCCAGATGGCGCTGGGGGTCTTATTAAAATGACTATCGTGTGTGATGCACCATTGAGGTGTTTGAGGGCTTTCGTGATTTAAGAGGTTTAATACAGTTCGCACACTTATCGATGACACATAGTTGTGTAGTATATTTTTACTAGATTCATAATATGATGGTTATATACTCGTTAATGCAGCGAATATATAATAATTAACATAATTTGATACATAAATATCAGCTTCATGAACAAGAAATTTAGTTTCATCTAATGTGGTGTGATAGGCTGGGCGAAATTGTAATACTCATTGAAGTATTGTATTTACTTCCTTTTTAGTTACTAACAAATACGTGTTTCAGTAGAAATTGGCTGAACATACGGTATTATATTCTGTAGCTGTAGAATTTGGCAGGTTGAATGTCTGCGCCTGCGCACTATAGTTTCTTTCCTACAAAAGAAGCTATCGTGCGCTTTTAAGTTACCAATTTATAATCCACTATCAAATCGGGCAGCTAAATATGTTACCGGCTATATTTCTTATTAGACCAGTGACAGGAAATCAATCAATGTGAATCAGAATGTCATAGAACACAGTGGCAGCAAATTACATACGCGGAGATGCAGGAAATTCGAAAAAGATGATGACAACAAAAATTACAACACTGCCTTTTCCACGGGCGACTGTTTAGGTCGTCAGCTGACCGCGGCGGGATATACGTACACAGTGTTGCCAAGGTCTTCTTTTGTTCGCACCATTGGGCTAGTTAGGATTCGTTCAGAAGCGTAGATTTGCGAGTTTCCATTTCAAACGATATTATATTCTTGATTTACAGTGTGATGGGGTGGATAGCCTCTGAAGTATTATCCTAACTGACTAAAATTGAGGAAAGCGGAATTGGGGTGGTTCTATATACTATTAAAGTTGTAGAGGTGTCGAGTGTTGAGTATAGCTAGGCTACATTTCATACAAACGTTCATCATGGCTTTCTGTTGGTTGTACTATACATGTATGGTAGCCTATGTGGTGGTGACTGAATAGCCTAATTAAGTGATTGTTTGTGAGGGGGGATTGGGACATTGATGCAGATTTGATGAGTGCATGATTGTGATAATAATGTATGTGGTATTTCATTAATATTTAAATGATGTGACACGTATAGGCCACTACTCATACAGTAGGCTATATGGGACTAGGCCTAGTTATATATTTTGGGGAACTCCTAGTATCATGCATGCATGGCTGTTAAAGATAAACATATTAGAAAATGTGTGTGATTGGATTAAAATAGCTGAAATTGTATGTTGTGCGGTATTCGGTGATTGGGCTACTTTTGGGCGAGTTTGGAGATGTGATGTGCGCTGGCAACCTTGGAATACACACACACACGCACGCACGACACAATCTATAACTGAACATTTTACCTTTATTAAGACTATAATCCACATTTTATTAAGATTTCCATCTGTGAGAAACAAATATCTACCACCATTACTGCTAATGTGCACATACAGTAGATGCACAACTAATGTCAAATTTAACAAAGTAAGTCAAGTGGGGATGAGATGTTGACTGTGTGAGATGTTTCGTTTAATGACTATTATGGGTAGCGAACACTGGCATTAATTTATGATGCGCTTGCCAGTTCTGAAAGTACTTTATAATTGTATAATCTAATATCCAGTAAAGTGGCTAATGACAATTATTTTATACGTTCATCTCGAGTTTTTATACATATTATATTTTTTAGGACATGGATACCTATCTAATGAAATATTAACAGGACTACTTTTAGGGGGTTTACCATGTGTTTGTGTAGGCGTAATAGAATCGTTTTTATTTATCATAAATACTTTGTATATTGGACAATGTAATGAATCGAATTTGAGAGTAATATATCTGTAACATTCATGACTATAGAAATCGAGTGATACTTTGATGACTGCGATTTAAAAAAATTCAATTCACTCGATGGCAACAAATTTAGGTTGGTGCGAACCAAAGGCGGGAAAAATAGCAGACGAATTTTTTATTTTCCCCTATTCACAGTTATAGCTCAGACCATAATATTAAATGTGTGGTTTTTTTTTGTGTGTGTTTTTTTTTTTTTTTTTTTTTTTAAGAGACAATGAACGGAGGAAGGAAAAACACAGATAAAACAAAAAGGTCCATGTGCCTAAAGGCATCCTCCATTCATAAAATGTTTGAAACAACTGGATTTAAACATTTGTAGATTGTAAGTTTGTGGAAAGCAATTCGAGGGAAGTGAATTCCAAAGAGTAGTAGTTCTAGGGATAAATGAATTTTGATAAGCAGAAGTTCTGCATTGTGGAGGAGAAAGTGTAAATTCATGGGCGCTCTCAGCTGCCCTAGTTCTACGGGGAAAGATGTGGAGAGGCGGCACAATTGAAGCAAGTTCCTCGGAACAATTGCTGTGAAAATATCTGTAGAATAATGCAAGGGATGCAACGTTTCTTCGTATGGATAATGTAGGAAGGACCTGTGTGATTGCAGGGTTATTGATTAATCTAATAGCTTTATTTTGAATTTTGTCCAACTGCCTCAATGCAACCACTCCACTTCCACTCCACAGGGGTGAACAGTAATCCATCTGAGAACGCACATGACTTTTATATATTACGGCCAACTGCTCGTCAGTGAAGAATTCTCGAACTCTGTACAGGAGTCCCATTTTTTTAGAGGCATTCTTAGCAATGCTTCTAACATAATGTGTCCAGCTCAAGTTAGTAGTTAATGTTACACCGAGAATGTCAATACTAGGGGAAGTGGGAATATTTACATAATTAAAAAATATATGGGAGTCAGTGAGATTCTGTCGGTTAGAAAATTTAATGTACTTGGTTTTCTGTGCATTAAAGGAAACTAGATTCTATTGTCCCCATTCTTCAATTCTAGAAAGGTCCTGGTTCAAAGAAATTGCAGTACTTATTTTTGAATTTATAAGATCGGGTTGGGTGAAAGAATTGGTAAATGTGAAGGAACTGTGGAGTGTTGAGTCATCTGCGTAGGAATGTATTGGATTATGAGTGGTAGATATGAGATCATTGATATGAATGAGGAACAGAGTTGGGGCCAAAACTGATCCCTGGGGAACACCAGCATTTATTGAGTGAAATTGAGAATAAAGGCCATCTACCATTACACGTATTTTTCTGTTATGAAGATAAGAAGAAATTAGTGGAACTAATGATGCAAGGCCGTAGTGTGACATCTTCGACAATAAGGATTGATGCCAGACTCTATCAAATGCCTTTGATATATCCAGTGCTATTGTATGTGTTTCACCATGTTGGTCTGTAGCTTGGTTGATTTGATGCATAAGAAGGCAAAGAATGTCTGCAGTTGATCGACATCGTCTAAAACCATATTGCCTATCACTGATTAATTTATTATTCTCAAGATGCTTAATTATGTGATTATTTAATATAATTTCAAAGACTTTACCAAGAGTGGAAGTTATAGCTATTGGTCTGTAGTTTGATGGATCTGAAGAGGCACCTTTTTTAGGAACTGAATGGATGTTTCCTTTGTCAAAGTTAAATAATATAATGCATTGGTATGATACAGTCATTATTAATATATAGTTTACTAGCTATTGGCCCAAATCAATCAAAGTATCTGTCACCGTACAAAAGGTAATACAGCTGAATCTAGTTTTTAATACAGTGAATGCGAGAGGTCCATCCAGAATTGTATATTCGTAGTTGTCCATTCTTTGGTTACTGAAGTGTGGGTATAGTCCACATCCACTTGATATGCATTAATGTTGTCTGTTTCACTTTCCAGGTTATTTCAGCTTCATCCCCCCCCCCCCCCGCCCCTCCCCTCCTGTGCAGGCCAGAGGGGGGGGGGGGGCGGGGTAGGAGTGTTTACCTTGCTCTCACGTACACGCGCGCTCACACGCAACCAATAACATACTTACTCAGCACACCCACATACATGCTCATTAAGGCACATGCACATACAAACATGCGCACATGCACTATACACATACTGTACATTTACACACACACACACACACACACACACACACACACACACACTCTCTCTCTCTCTCACATACACACACACACACACACACACATTCGTGATACCTCACGCATATATTTTTCCTCCGTTTGTTCCCCAATATATATATATATATACGGTAATAAACAGGAATGAATGTAGAATGCTTGTGAATAGTTGAGTGAACACGTGGTCATTTGGGGGAAGGGGTCGGGCGCAAATTGGACTAGATAATAGTCCATCAGGCGCCTGGCCCGGGGAGACGATTAATATGAAGGGTGCACCTGGAAGTGTGGTGGGCGGGCTTGTGGCTTCGGCTCCACTGCATGTCTGCCTGCCGAGATCGGAACCTCTCCAGGTGGTCGGGGGCCGGGGGAGTGCTGGAGCGACCTTGGTGACCCTGGTCTCTGGGTCTTCTCCTGGGTGACCTAGATGTGTGTGAATTTGTGTTTTGTCTGTGTTTGTTCATTGTTTTAAGTTGTGTTTTGTGTTTTCACTGTTCTTGCTCTGTCTTGAGGCGGCCACCGCCAAGAAAGAAAATAATAATAAAATAGAGTTAAATAGGAAATAAAAAAAAAAACAATAGGAAAAGTGGGGATTGGGCCTGAGTATATATATTTATATATATATATATATATATATTGCACTACAATGCCCAACAGCCTTTCCAAATTATCCACCAACTACAGTATGTACAATTGGAAACCGCAGTTCTACCACTAAACCCCCCCCCCCCCCCTTCCCCACCAGCACCACCACCTGCCACCACTAATTCACTTTACACCACGATTCCCAATATCAGTCTCAATCCTTCCCCATGGATCAATTCGACCCTACTAGAATCCTCACCCCCTCTCTTCACATCCACTCCCAAGCACAATCCGTAGAACCAATCTCCACACCTCTACCCCAACCACTACACCCAACATGTCACCACTAATTCACCCTACACTATCACCAACAGTCCTTCACCCATAACCCCCTCAAAAATGTATTTCAGTCCTAGGCCATTATTGATGAATTCACCTGTTTGATGATTCCATTAGCACAGATACATTTTGTTGATGTCCCTGAAATGCGAAAATTTATTGGATTTGCTCTATTTTTGTACATTTCCCGACTGCGGCATCTGAGTCTGAGGAATTATATGAAGTAGTAGATGTGTTTGTGTGGGTTATTTTTGTTTTCTATGTGAATGAGGGAGGCAAAAGGCATAACTGCCTGCAGCGAGTGCCTCCCCCATATTTGAAAGAGTGACAGGGCCAAAAGCAAGGGACGTTCAAGCTAAAATGACTGGACACACTGAGTTTGAAGCAAGTTAAGTCATAGGAAGAGGGAAAGACTGATTCTGGGAGATAGTTCCAGAGCTCAGCAGTTGAATAGAAGACAGTCTGAGAATAGCATTTCACTCTTGGGTTGGAGAGTTGCACAGAGTAGAGGTGGGATTGTGTTGCAAGGCGGGTACTACATACCCTACGTAGAGGAGGTGGTATACACTGGGAAAGCTCCGAGGAACACTGATTATTGAAGTAGCAATAGAATAGCGAGAGAGATGCAACATTGCGGAGAAGAGAGAGAGATTGCAGAGAGTTGGTGAGTGGACGGGAGTTAATGATACGAAAAACTTTCCTTTCTACTTTGTCTACGAGTGCAGTGTGAGAGGATCCTCCCCACACATGTGAACAATACTCAATACAAGGACGCACTGTGCCCCTGTACAGAGCAGGAAGCAGGGCAGGGGTAGAGAACCCCTTGAGGCGGTTGAGCACACCCAGCTTCTGGGATGCTGCCTTAGCAAGACTGGTAATATGGTCCTTCCAAGAGAGAGCAGAAGAAAAAGAGACACCGAGAATATTGAGAGAAGATGAAGGATTGATTTGTGTATTGTTGAAGAATAAGGGAAAGTCCTCTGCAGGTTCCTGATGGGTAGTAAGATGGATAAATTGGGTCTTGGAAGCATTAAATACAACAAGGTTTTCTCTACCCCAATTGTAAATAGTAAGTAGATCAGAAGATAAGTGTTTTATGGCTTCATTACGTTTGTTTTTGAGGGACTGCTGGCTGGGGCGTTCTGGAAAACTAATTGAGTAGTGTTAGGTAGAGTCGTCATCATATGAATGGATGGGACTGGATGTACAGTTAAGAAGATCATTTATGAAAATTAGAAAGAGAATAGGAGATTAGGACAGAACCCTGAGGAACACCGGAGTTGCATAGATGAGGAAGTGAGCGATGGCCGTCCACAACCGCGGCTATGGAACGTCCGGAAAGGAAATTAGAGACAAAGGCACAGATTGAGGGATAGAAACCGAAGGAGGGTAGTTTAGAAATTAAAGATTTTTGCCAGACTTCATCGAAGGCCTTCGATATGTCTAGTGCAACAGAAAAAGTCTCACCGAAGTTCCGAAAGTTGGATTACCAAGAGTTAGTAAGATATGAAAAAAGATCACCAGTAGAGCGACCCTTTGGGAAGCCATACTGGCGATCTGAGAGCAGATTATGAGAAGAGAAATGCTTAAGAAATTTGGAAGCAAGAATAGTTTCAAAGACTTTAGAGATACAAGAGATGAGAGCAATTGGACGATAGTTGGAGGGTTGAGAGCGGTCACCCTTCTTTGGGACAGGTTGAATGAGAGCAAACTTCCAGCAAGAAGGGAAGATGTTAGAGGAGAGACAGAGGCGAAAGAGTTTGCCTAGGCAGGGGGTCAGCGCGGAAGTATTTTTTTTTTTAGTACAACAGGAGGAACAGCGTCCGGACCGTACGCCTTCTTAGTATTAAGCCCAGAGAGGGTAGAAAGTACATCTTTAGAAGAGATTAGGATATTAGGCATAAGTAGGAGAGAGGAGGGTAGAGAGGGAGGAATAACACCGGAATCATCCAAGGTGGAGTTTCTAGCAAACGTTTGAGGGAAGAGTTCAGCTTTGTCAGAGGAAGAAGTGATGGTTGTGCCATCAGCGAGGAAAAGGGGAGGGAAAGACGATGAAGAAAAATTGTTGGAGAGGTTTTTGGCTAGATGCCAGAAAGCTTGGAAAGAGCTAGAGTTGGATAGTTCAGTGCATTTATTATTGATGAAAGAGTGCTTGGCAAGTCGAAGAACAGATTTGGCTTAATTCCGGGCAGAAACATAGGAAGAATGAGATTCTTGAGTTTTAAGGCATCGGTGCCGTTTGAATGCTTCTTCCTTGTTGTGGACAGCAGTAGCACATGCGTGAGTAAACCAAGATTTTTTTGTATTAGATTGAAAGAAAGAAAATGAAATGTAGGCTTCCATGCCTGAGAGGATTACCTCGGTAATGCGTTCAGCACTCTCCGAGGGTCCTCGGCCACGGAAGCAGAAGTCTTTCCATGGGAAATCAAAGAAGTACTGCCGGAGAGCCTCCCAGTCGGCAGTGCCAAAGTGCCACAAGCGCCGCCGGCTGGGAGGATCGGGTGGCCGAACTGAAGCGATAGGGCAGGTGAAGGAGATAAGTTTATGGTCGGAGGAGCCCAAAGGAAAGAAAAGATTGACAGTATAAGAAGAAGGGTTAGAAGTCAGAAATAAGTCAAGAATGTTGGGCCGATCTCCGAAGCGATCCGGGATACGGGTGGGTTGCTGGACTAGCTGCTCTAGGTCATTTATAATAGAAAAGACGTAGGCTTGTTCACCAGGTTGGTCAGTAGTGTGAGAGGAGAGCCATTGGCGGTGGTGAACGTTGAAATCTCCTAAGATGGAGATTTCAGAGAAGGGAGAGATGGATAGAATGTGTTCCACTTTAGAGTTTAGATAGTCAAAGAATTTGGGAAAGTCGGTAGAGTTAGGGGAAAGATAGACAGCACAGATATTTTTAGTATGAGAATGACAAGATACTTTGAGCCATAAAGTTGAGAATTCAGAGGAGTCGAAATCGTGGTCACGAGAGCAAGTGAGTTTGTTGTGCACGTATGCACAACATCCTCCTTTGGCTTTGAAACTAGGATAGAGAAAGTAGGAGAATACAGATCGCCAGGGGAAGGTCGGGCAGGTGTGAGGGCATTTATGGTCCCCCCCCCCCCCTGGGGACTCTGAGGCTGGGCCTGTGTTCATCATTTGTTTTAAATAATTTTGAATGAGGAAGTGTGGTGTGCATGTTAGGTGTAGTGAAGTAGATAGTACAAAGGAGTACAAAGGAAATCAAGCAACAACAGATCCAGTGACCCTTCTAGGTTGCTTGTCCTCCAAAACACTGAGGATCAAGTGTCCAAACAGTGGTTTAGAGTGGGTAAGGGAACATTGGAAAGGGAATTACTGCCCTGGAACTAATGTCCGTGGCAGGATTACGAAATTAGTAGGGGACAGATGGGTTAGTAACTGAGGGGGGGAAAAAATAAAGATATTCATTTACAAACGCAGTCAGTCGTGGGTTTGATGCGAGATATTTGTCTAGGCGGAGTTTAAATGAATCAACGGTGATGCAGTCTATAACGTTTCGGGGAAGCCCATTCCACAAGTTGACAACTCGATTGAAGAAGAAATTCTTAGATTCGTGTGAGTTAAAAGATTTACCAATAATTTTGCAACCGTTTCCCCGCGTGTAATTAGATTGGTTGATAGTGAAGTACTTACTACAGTCCATATTGTCGATGCCTTTGATGATTTTGAACACTTGAATTAAGTCACCTCTTAATCTGCGCTGGGTTAAAGGAAATAGATTTAATTCTCTAAGACGCTCTTCGTATGGTTGGTTCTTTAGGCTAGGTATAATTTTGGTAACTCTAGTTGAACTCGTTCTAGCTTGTTTATATCTTTTTGGTAATAAGGGCACCAGGATTGAACGCAGTATTCCAGAAGAGGGCGGACTAAGGAATTGTAAAGGGTTAGGATAACTTCTTTGGATTTATGCTCAAATGACCTGCCTATAAAGCCAATTATTTTGTTTGCCTTCTTAACAACTTCTGAACATTGTTGACTCGGTTTTAGGTTACCGGTACTCGATATTGTTACTCCCAGATCGGTTTCTCTGTTTACATTCTTAAGCTGAGTGCCATTCATCGAATAGTTTGCTTTCTCATTTAGGTATCCGATATGTAGTACTTTACATTTATCCGCATTGAAACTCATTTGCCAAATTTGGGCCCAACATGACAATTTATCTAGATTGTGTTGCATATCATCAACTTGTTCTTTTGAGAGTACGCTATTTGCAATTTTTGTATCGTCAGCAAATTTTGAGATTGTACAGGTGAGACCCTCATCTATGTCGTTGATGTAAATTAGAAAGAGAATTGGACCTAGTACCGATCCCTGGGGTACCCCGCTACTTACATTGGTCCATTTAGATGCCTTACCGTTTATGACTACTCTTTGCTTTCTGTCGCTGAGCCAATTTTCTATCCATTTCAACACACCGTCTTGTATTCCATGCGCTTTTAGTTTTAGCAGTAAACGTTTGTGGGGAACTTTGTCAAAGGCCTTTTGAAAATCAAGGTATATAATATCTACAGCTTTACTCTCATCGTAGAGGTTGAGGATATCGTGGAAGAAGTCTAAGAGGTTTGTTAAACAGGAACGTTTTTTACGAAAGCCGTGTTGAGTATCTTTAAGTATGTTATTTTCCTCTAAGTGATTTACGAGTCTGTCTCCTATGACCGTTTCTAGCATTTTACATACAACTGAGGTTAAGCTATTTGGACGATAGTTACTGGGTAGGGATTTGCTGCCTTTTTTGAATATCGGTGTTACGTTGGCTAGCTTCCACTGATCAGGCATAGTTCCAGACTGCAAGGATTTATTGAATAGTAATGTCAGTGGTTTGGAGAGCTCATCCTTAGCTTCCTTTAGAACTCTAGGCGAGATTGTATCAGGTCCTGGCGTTTTATTTACCTTGAGTTTATCTAAACAATTCAATACTTCTCTCTCTGTAACGGTGATATTGCTTAGAACATCTGAATTATCAATCTGAATCGGCGATGGTGTAGGGATATCACTGAGGTCTTCTGTTGTAAAAACTGATGCAAAGAAGGTATTGAGGGCATTACTCATTTGTACTTCGTCTTTGGTGTATTCTCCATTTTCATCGACTAACAGTCCAACAGTTGAAGTAACTACTTTTTTCTTTCTGATATAACTATAGAATTCTTTCGGGTTTGTTTTACTTTGATTCGCAATATGTAACTCTAAGGTCTTTTTACTTTGCTTAATTAACTTTTTGGCTTTGCGTCGTAGCTCTACAAATTTCACCCGTTCTTTGTCATTTTGTGAGGATTTTAATCTATCATTAGCAAATTTGTTAGCAAGAGAGGAGGAAGAGATGTTTGTGAGAGCATGCTGGACTACTCTCAGTGTAAGTGAGGCACAAAGGGAAACAGTAAGAGAGGCCAAGCAAATGAAACAGGAGTTCCAGCGACTCCTTATGAAATGCCTACAGCCTCTCCTGGGTATAGTCCTGTTCGATTGGTGCCTACAATCTACCCCATTGCCCCTATTAGTCGCCTTGTACGACACGCAGTAGGACGCGTGGGGCATATTCTTTTTTCCTCCACCATAAGATGGAGGCCCCCTTACTCCCAGGGGGGGTAGGTCCGATCTCTAGGAATCAAAGGACAAAATGGTTTATTGACTACCATTTCATCCCAAAATATAATTCGCAAGTGCAATAAAATTGTTTCTGGGTACCGGTAGCTAAAATGCATACGAGAAAGCAATTATCTGATTGAAACAGTTTAAGAGGTTCTCACACGGACAAAGATACTTTCCACATTCTATATATGCACATGCAGACATTTTGGATGCACATCTCTTTCAACTGTCTGTGTGTTATGTTAGACAATGTTGAATAACTAGTTAATTTGACAACCAGACAAAACCCAGACACAGCAACAAGACTCCTTCAAGACTATCTCGACACATTACATGAATGGTGCACTACAAACAGACTCAATTTAGCCCCAGCTATATCCACTGCAACCCTCCTCACAAGCTGGACAGGAGAGCACGATTACGTCCCGGGATTCAACATAAACAACACACCCCTTACACACACACACACACCCAAAATCCTAGGAGTAACATACGACACCCAAATGTCATTCAAACAGCACACCACAAACACGAAAAAGAAACTGACACCCAGACTTAACGCCCTCAGATCACTTGCCCACACGAAATTTGGACACAACAAAGAAACCACCACCACAGTCTACAAACAGTACGTAAGATCAGTCATGGAATACGCAAGCCCAGCCTGGGCTTCTAACCTAGCTGAAACACATCATAAGACCTTACAGACTCTTCAAAATAAAGCCCTAAAAATCATCACAGGATGCACAGCTACTACACCCACATTTCACCTACATCAAGAAACCAAAGTCCTCAAAGTCAAAGATCATCTAGACATGAGAGGCACTCAATTCCTGGCAGCAGCCTCCACGAATCAACACCACCCACTACACTACATGGCAACACACCCACAGACACCAAGAAATATCAACAACACCTAGCCACGCTATCACACACAAATACTGTCTTCTCTCCCTCCCTGCCCACCCCAAACCAACTTCCGGAAGCACATCCATACTCATATCACTCGCCGCTCCATCCACTCACTCATAGACAACACGCAGCTGCAAGCACGACCTCCCGAAATCCATCCTTCTGAATCCTCCCTTCCTCGCGAGGACAGAGTCCACCTGGCCAGGCTGAGATGCGGACACCATCCAGCTCTTCTGAGCTATCAGAAGAGACTGGATGACTCCGTCGTCGACACCTGCCCGGGTTGTAACACAGCACCCCATACCATTAAACACATCATAGAAGACTGCATTTCACACAACCACTTACGCCAACAACACAATTTACACTCTTTGAGAGCTCTGTGGGAAAGCCCGACCGTGGCCATGGCCTTCCTTAAGGACTCGGGGCTGTTCGGCCTGGCAGCTTAGGGAACAACAACAACAACTAGTTATGACTTCTTGAGTATAATAATTATACTGTATATTGACTCAAATCCACAGGGTTGCTAGTTACGTTGATTATAAATCAGAGAGGAGGACTGAGTGTATTGCATTCCCAAACTGTTTATGCTGAATAGAACCATATGATAATGACCACAAATTAATGAGGAATAAATACATGTTCGTATTTATAGTAAATGTGATCCCAAGTAAAAGGTAAAATGAAAACCAGTTTTACCCTCCTTCCTAACGATATAATGTTGGTAATCCGAAATTAAAAGCAGCTACTGTGTTTACATAGCCCAGCTACTGAATATAAAAATTATTTTATTATCCGACCGTTTTCTTTATATAAGCGTAACGCTCGTGACAATGCCCAATGAAACTCTATCTGGCAGTTCATCCAAAGGGACAAAATCGTGTTAGTCCCCCTGCCATTTATGACACGTCATGTGACCTTTAAATGTAAAACATTGGTCACTGTTTAATTTAAATTTATATCTAACATTAATTAGATAATATAAGGCTTTGCATAATCCTTCGATTATCAGCAGTACATACTGTAAACATGGATTTAATCAATAATATTTTATACATTTATTTAGGTAGTAATGAGCTAGTGTCAGCGTCTTCTTTGCATCCCACATATCTGGGATTGACTGGTTTAATGTCCTTTTGTGTCATAAATGTAGTGGTGACAATACTGTAGAGTGTTTCCTGTTCCTGCCGTGGGGTGGTGTAGGTTCGGTGTCTGGTGTGTGTTGCCTGATACCCGACCAACACAAGGGGGAGCCCAGCGGGGAGGCACAGACCCTGCTGTAACAGAGAACGGACACTATTTTCTTTGGATACCATTTTGGTTCATTGAGTATCAAACAACAGGGCAACATTTTATATGTTATCGTGTACAATTGAGGTCCATTGACCAAACAATATATCCTTCATCAATATTGGTGAATGTGTATTATAGGTATGAATATATTTGAGTGTAAAGAGGCGGTAATAACACCAGTGACACCAATATGGCAGAGGTTGGCTTGTCTCTGTTGCTATGGGGTCTCTACTGTGGGGGCTCTTGAGACTCGAAACTCGGTAAACCTGGATAGTTTTCTCTCTCCTTCCACTTTTTTTTTCGTTCAGTTACGGTACAAAGAATGTGTGTATTTACTGTGCGCTTGGGAATACTACTGGTTTGGCTGCTAGTTTTATATATTTTCAAATAAGAGAATACACGAATAGACGTCGATGTTCAAATTATATATACGCGAATGTACTGAAGAAACGGATAAACTTGATCTTATACAGTATATGAATTAAAACTGACAACAAAGAAAGAACTAAGACTGACGATACAGAATATCAAATGTTATAATTGAGATTCGTCAGGCATATCACGTAATGATTTTGGTCTGTGTTCCCATTATTATGGTGATAAATAATTTTGTAAGTCTTAGAATAATAGGCCTGGCACAGATAGTTGTTTGCGAAGATGATGCGAAGTGAACCATATACAGATACATTGGTGGATAAATTCAATCGATTAAATGAGGAGCAGGCCCCAAGAAAAGTAAAGCTTGTTTATAGTTTTCTTCAGAATCAGACAACTATTTATCACAAGGTGAATTTATTATTTCTTTAGCATAACTTTTAGGAATCGTGTGGTTAACTTAGTTAAGTTTTACCTTGTATCTTAAATTTCTATCCTTATGTGAATATAATCGTCTGAAGGTAGCTTAGAATAATATAGGTTCTCCTTTGATAAAATGGGCTTAAGTATGTAGAGGATTGTGTAAATAGATATAATATCATGCATAGTTGGATTTATAGCGTCTCCTGCAAATTTTAGGTGCCTGGGTTATATAATGGAACAGGTAAGGATTGTGTATAACCTCGGTAGGGTCCAGTAGTATATAGACCAGATCCCCAGTTGCCATGAATCGGTAACATGCAGTAAGACACATTGTCATCATAAATTCTTATAAACAGCTACATAATCATATATATGTTCATTGATATAGGTTATCAATCCATGTTTAGTAGATTTTTTTTTTTTTTTTTTTTAACTACTCCCTCTCGGGCATAGGCTGAGAGCCTGCACACTCTACCGCTGAACATGGTGAGGCCCGTGAGGTCTTGTTCAAGTCTAGGGAGTGAGACATGCGAAGCACCCATTTACGGCTCGAAGCAACTCCATCTCTGAAGCCGCTTCGCCTCTGTGCTTCACCGTCTCATCCCCCAGACTCGGACCCTCACTCTCAGAACGCCACCTATTGAGCAATTAACTCACTAGGCATTGCCCCCTTGTAGCATATTTTGAATATGGGAATATTCATACAGTGCTATTTTAATCAGGGAACAATGAGGGTATTTTTATTGGCATTTCGGTGTGCTGTGGTAATGCACTGAAACTAGGTACAGCACAAATTCCATCCCAATAATATTTTCTCATTGACATATTGGGATTCGAACCCGGGTCCATTGGGTTACCAGTCTACCAGTCCAGGTTTGGTAATTATTAGCTTTCTAGGCCCATAAACTATAGCTATATTGGATTGTTATCATCTGTTTCTGTATTGTCGGGTATTGCAGTAGTAAACATCATGACGGCATAGACATTATCCAAACAGATTTCTATGACCAAATCCAGCCTTTTTTTCTGGCTGTACAGTGTGTTAATGATGGGCTATATACAGTAGGTAACGAGATTAATTCAAGGCAGGGGTGGCAAAAGGTTTACAAATGGAACTTGTTGTCGGGTATATGCTGTATACACATAAAGGGTAGAAGGCTGAGGTTATAAACATGGGTACGCATTGCAGGTAATTCTCCTCTAAGGAATGGTAGGAAGAAATGGGAGCTGAAAAGATGGCAGGGGTTTGCAAGTATAAAGATCGTAAGCAAGATTGTTGTTGTCTATATTTGCCTAGCAAATGAAGGGGTGCAACGATAACATTAATAATATCCAATGGTTGCGCCTTACCCTAATATATTTTATACAGTTATCAATACAAGCAAGCTAATCTGATCTGGCATTTCTGTTAAGTATTTTTGTAAATTATTTGTTTTAGTTGTAAACATTGTGCTAAACTAATAAGTTATGCTACTTTCATTATAGACACGAGTACATTGATTTAAGAGGCAATTTTCATATATAGGTTACAGTCGTAGTTACAATTCCATATGCTGTATATTGTTGAGTACAGTCGTGATTAGGGTTATGTGGATAGTACTTTGAAGAACATGTATTTTATATTGGCGTATTGTTTTTAAATAATGTTTCAGTCATAAAAATCGCATACAAAGATTCAGTAACCTGGCTTACTGTCTTGTGTTTATCATAGTGCTGTGTTCAATTATTCATAGTCACGATTGTATATTATAATGGTATTTCATATTAAATGTCAATAATTCATGGCGGTCTTTTTCCTTAATTGAGTCGTCAAATTTAATCCGTTACACAAGAACCTTGGTCGGTGTGTTTAGTAACCAATTTAGGTTAGGTTTTAGCTAAGTCACCTAATCCTAAATGATTCACACAGATTGAATAATACTCTCCAAAACATGTTACGTTGAATTCATAACTGTCGTGCAAAAAATCGGTAAATTATGCCAAAATCAGCACTGGAGTGTGAAAAGTAATACAATAAAACAGTATATTCAACAAGTTAGTCAAATCTCGAAAACAGAACAATTGTTGGTGTGACGATGCCTTGAAGGAGCTGCCAACTATAAATCGATGACTCACTAACGCATTTTCCTGCAACTTTCATCAGCAAGTCTGGCCTGGTAGGTTCTAATTGTAAACATCATAATTTTTAAAGGTAAGATCGTGTCCATCACAAATTAAACACAAAATAAAAAACAAATCTCGCAAAGCCCTCTGCAGGCCCACAATCGCTTATCAGTGTCGTAGGAAAACTTTTGAATTAAGTTATACAGTTGCCAGGAGTTTCGTCCCTCCCCTTTGTTTATACAGCTGGTGAAAAGAAATAATTTTATATGGTGAGACGAACAATATTTGATGATGGACCATTATTATTTAGGCCCATCACCACATACCATTACTTTTACTATTATGCTTGTTTTTCATTTTTATTATTTGTGAAATAATTATATGCATTGCAGAGATACACAGATAACTTGTATTTAAACTTTTTATTGAATTGTTATAAAATATAAATTGTCATGGTAATATTCTCGGATGAAAGTAGTATTCAGTTGAACATTACATTCACCGTTATTGATAATATCACAAACGTACTTTCTTTGTTAATACAAATCTGAATGGAAAACATGTACAGTTTGATCTTATAATAATGCATGGGTGCGAATAGTAATATAATGGAATAATTATGAATTAGGAATACAGCATTTCCAATTTGCATACAATTATACATAATTATACATTCATGAAGTAAGGTCTGCAAAGTGCCAAGACACCGAATTGGGGTTTGGTTTGTTTACTCATTTGGTGACGGCATGTTTTTGTCGCTAGCTACCCCGTTGCGTGATCGTAACTGATTATGATCGACGGCGATCATGCAATCATGATATCGTCAAATCAGTTATCCCCTTCAGTTGTGCAATCATGAAGGCGCGTTCTATTTTTTTTTCTATGTGATTGAGGGAGGCAAAAGGCAGAACTGCCTATAGCGAGTGCCTCCCCCATAGTTGAAAGAGTGACAGGGCCAAAATCAAGGGACGTTCGTGCCAAAATGCCTGGACACACGGAGTTTGAAACAATTTAAGTCATAGGAAGAGGGAAAGACTGATTCTGGGAGAGAGTTCCAGAGCTCAGCTGTTGAGTACAAGAAAGACTGAGAGTAACGTTTCACTCTCGGGTTGGAGAGTTGCACAGAGTAGGGGTGGGATTGAGTTGCAAGACGGGTACCACGTGCCCTACGTAAAGTAAGTGGTATACACTGGGAAAGCTCTGAGGAACACTGATTATTATAGTAGCGATAGAATAGCGAGAGAGATGCAACATTGCGGCGGAGAGAGAGAGATTGCAGAGAGTTGGTGAGTGGACGGGAGTTAATGATACGAAAGGCCTTCCTTTCAACTTTGTCTAGGAGAGCGTTGTGAGAGGAACCTCCCCACACATGTGAACAATACTCAATACAAGGACGCACTATGCCCCTGTACAGAGCAAGAAGCTGTGCAAGGGTAAAGAACCCCCTAAGGCGGTTGAGTACACCCAGCTTCTGGGAGGATGCCTTAGCAAGACTGGTGAATGCGCTCCAGGTATGTAGGGGTTGATCCGTGGGTGGCCAGTCTGTTGGTGGTTGTGGCTGAGACAAATGACAGGGGCCAGCAGGGTGACGGGCCAGGTTAACTACAATGACGGTAAGGATGGATAGAAGAAGAAGGGGTGGTGGTAGAGGTGATGGGTGGGGGTAGTCATTCCCTAGCTTGGCAGGGAGTAAGTTTTTGTTCCGCCCTCATGCTGCGGTTGGCTCGCCGTCTGTGTGTTCGTCTTTGTCTGTGTGGCATTGGTATGAGGTCAGTGTGTTCTCCATTGTGTGGTTGTCTGTATTGTTTTTTGTAGTACCTTGCAATGTATGTGTTCTTCGTCTGTGTGGCTAGGTCTGTATTTGCTGAGCTTGTATTTACCGGTTTGTGTATTCTCCGTTGTCTGTGCTGTGGTCTGTATTGTCATGGTGGTATCTTGAGGTCTGTGTGTTTCCTGTGTTTGTGTGACTGACTACATGGGTATTGCCAAGGTGGTATCTCGAGGTTTGTGTGCTCGTTGTGGGTCTATATATATATTACTATGGTAGTGTTTGCGGTCTGTATGTTTTCTTTTGTCTGTGTGTCTGTGTTTATGCCTCTGCTGCTAACTATGACAACTTACGTCTGTGACTGTGTGCTTGTTCTGCTGATTCGCCTCATGCATATTGCATGGCTGGATATCTTTGGTGTTTAACCGTCTATATTTTCGTAAGCCTGTCTTCTTGTGTGTGTGTGTGTGTGTTGACTGTGTGTGTGTGTGTGTATATACTGTGTGTGTATATAATATATATATATATATATATATATATATATATATATATATATATATATATATATATATATATATATATACTGTATATATATATACACAGTATAGGCCTATATATATATATATATATATACATATATATTTATATACCCGGTATGTATATACAGTATATAATTATATATATATACCGGTATATACAGTATTTTTTTTTTTTTTTCTTTAATACATACAAGGTTGACAGAAATGGCAATTTCTGCGTTGGAAATTTTATTATTCAAAGTTTCCAGGTCTCTGATGAGTTTTCGCTGGGTGGCAGGAAGTAGATGAATGAGATGAGCAAAATTCATGGTGGTACAGGGTTACATAAATGTACATGATGATACAGGATATACGACGCGTTTCACTGGACAACCAGCATTATCAAGTAAGGGTAGAATGATATAAAAGGTAAACAGGAAGGGTATATATAGAGGGTGGAGGATCAGAGGAGGCGAAAATCAGGGGGCAAAAATCTCCTATTGGTGGAGGGGTATTCTAGGAGTGCAAAAGGGGGAACCGCTTCACGCAGGCGCACTGGATGCGGGATGGTGTTGGTCGGTTGGCGGGGTCAAAGCTGATTGGCTGTGTGTCGAGGGGCGTGGCCTAAGTTGCGTAGTACGTGTGGCGCCGGCAGAAGACGAAGCTGAAGGAGGTAGCGCGGGGGGCTGCGTCAAGGGCACCGGGGGGCAAGGGGGGGGGCGTTAGGTCCTGTAGGGCAGTGCCTTTTGGCAGAAGGAAGGATCTGTAGGTCTAGAGTTTGGTTGTTGATGTTAGGATGTAAGGCTTGGATATATAACGCTTCGAGTATAGGTAATCTCCTTGGGTCACTTTCTTTATCGAGTATGGTGGTGTGTTTCTCTAACTCGTTGCGTGTGAGGTGGGGGTGGTTGGGGGTGAGATAGTGGTCTTTGATGGCTCCAGCCTGAAGGTGAAGAGTTAACCGACGTGAAAGACGAGTCTGCGTCATGCCAATATAGGAATGAGGTCCACAGTCCTCATAATTACAGGTGTGTTGGTAAATGACGTGATCGTCGGTCATCGGGCTCTTTATCTTGGTGGAAGCTGGTTTGTTGCGGAGAATGAGGTTGGAGGTCTTGGGGGATTTGTAATAAATTATTAATTTGATTTTGTTTTCCGGGTTGGTTGGGTGGACATGCTTGGAGATTATATCTTTTAAAGGTGGGGGCTAATGGGTTGAGGTAAATATGGAAAAATAATCGCCAACCTGCATATAATTATCTTGTAAAATGCAATGTCACTGAAATCATTATTAACAATGGTATAAAGGATTTTGCGGATCGTCTATACCGGGCCTGTGACGTCATAGTGATGTCACACCAGTATCCTTAGCCTAGACTGGATGGTGGACTTACACTCTTGTGACGTCACAGGCCCGGTGTAGACGATCCAATAAATCCTTTATACCATTGTTAATAAGTATTTCAGTGCCATTGCATTTTGCAAGATAATTATGTACATCTTGGCGATTATCATTCCACGTTTATCTCAACCCATGAGCCCCCACCTTTAAGACGGGCTCGTCATTTTTGTGTTCAGAGGACATGTAATTGCGGTAGAAGATCTTAATTTCATTGGGGGGGTCAATGTTGGGAGGGCTTTGGGTGTACCATTTTTCAAAATGGTGGTTGATGGTGCTGGAGATGTCGGAGTTGGAGTATCCATTATTCACTAAAACTTGGGATAGTCTTTCTAGTTCCTGGTGGGTGTCGGCCTAGGTAGAGCAGTGCATGAGGGCTCTCCTTACATAGGCGGAGATGGAGGATAGAAGATAACGGCGGGGGCATTCACTATCGCCGTTGAGGCATTGTCCTGTGATAGTTGGTTTAGTGTAGACGGTGGTTTTGAACCCATGGTCGTTCAGAGCTACGAGGATGTCGAGGAAGGGGAGTTGTCCATTGTTTGATTTTTCAAAGGTGATGTTAAGTCCGGAGAAGGTCATGAAGTGACGCTGGAGTTCCTGTAGTTTGTGGAGGTCCTTGATTTGCACAAAGATGTCATCCACGTATCTACAGTAGACGGCGGGTCGTTGGGCAGCTAGGAGCTCTTCTTCGATGGTACCCATAAAAAAGTTCGCAAAAACCACCGTCTACACTAAACCAACTAACACAGGACAATGCCTCAACGTTGATAGTGAATGCCCCCGCCGTTATCTTCTATCCTCCATCTCCGCCTATGTAAGGAGAGCCCTCACGCACTGCTCTACCTGGGCCAACACCCACCAGGAACTAGAAAGACTATCCCAAGTTTTAGTGAATAATGGATACTCCAACTCCGACATCTCCAGCACCATCAACCACCATCTTGAAAAATGGTACACCCAAAGCCCTCCCAACATTGACCCCCCCCCCCCCAATGAAATTAAGATCTTCTACCACAATTACATGTCCTCTGAACACAAAAATGACGAGGCCGTCTTAAAAGAAATAATCTCCAAGCATGTCCACCCAACCAACCCGGAAAACAAAATCAAATTAATAATTTATTACAAATCCCCCAAGACCTCCAACCTTCCGCAACAAACCAGCTTCCACCAAGATAAAGAGCCCGATGACCGACGATCACGTCATTTACCAACATACCTCTAATTATGAGGACTGTGGACCTCATTCCTATATTGGCATGACGCAGACTCGTCTTTCACGTCGGTTAGCTCTTCACCTTCAGGCTGGAGCCATCAAAGACCACTATCTCACCCCCAACCACCCCCACCTCACACGCAACGAGTTAGAGAAACACACCACCATACTCGATAAAGAAAGTGACCCAAGGAGATTACCTATACTCGAAGCGTTATATATCCAAGCCTTACATCCTAACATCAACAACCAAACTCTAGACCTTCAGATCCTTCCTTCTGCCAAAAGGCACTACCCTACAGGACCTAACGCCCCCCTTGCCCCCCGGTGCCCTTGACGCAGTCCCCCGTGCTACCTCCTTCAGCTTCGTCTTCTGCCGGCGCCACACGTACTACGCAACTTAGGCCACGCCCCTCGACACGCAGCCAATCAGCTTTGACCCCGCCAACCGACCAACACCATCCCGCATCCAGTGCGCCTGCATGAAGCGGTTCCCCCTTTTGCACTCCTAGAATACCCCTCCACCAATAGGAAACTTTTGACCCTGATTTTCGCCTCCTCTGATCCTCCACCCTCTATATATACCCTTCCTGTTTACCTAAACCCACACCTTCCCACAAATTACCGACCCATTTCTCTTCTGGAAGTCCCTGGAAAGACCTTTGAGAGAATCATTAACACACGCCTCAGAACACACCTCGAATCAAACAATCTTCACTATAAGCATCAATTTGGCTTCAGAAGCCAAAGAGGAACAACACAGGCACTAACACTAATAACAGAAGAAATAGCAAACAGCAAAGCAGACGGAGGACAATGCCATCTTGTCCTGAGGAACATAACCAAAGCATTTGATAAAGTTTGGCACCAAGGACTAAAACAAAAAATACTTCAGCTCAACCTTCCCTCTATCACTGAGAAACTCCTATGCGATTTTCTCAATGATAGAGAGGCAAAGATCAAGATAGATTCATTCATCGGAGACAGCTTTGTCACCACTTGCGGCGTCCCTCAGGGAAGTGTCTTGTCCCCAACACTATGCACAATATACACACGCGACACCCCAGAATCTCTCACAGGTCTAAACATCAGCTATGCCGACGACATCACCCAAATAATCAGTTATGAGGGGAAGTCCAAGCATCTCATGAACTCCAGAACCAGAAGAGAAGTCGAAAGAGTCAACAACTTCGAAAAACAGTGGAAGATCAAAACAAACACTAATAAATTCACAGTCATTCCTCTCGGATCTAAGAGAAACGAGGACCTTGTCGTTGATGAAGAACTAATACAGTTCCAACCCAACGGCAAGGCCCTCGGCCTAAAAATTTCAAACACTAGCTACATATCAAACGTCAGTGAGAGAAAAGGCAAAGCAATCCACGCCCTCAGCAAACTCTTTAGACTAAGAAACTTAGAAACGAGAATAAAACTCCATCTAATCAAAGCACTAGTACTTCCAATCTTAGAATACCCCCCAATCCCCACCATTGCCTTAAGCAAAACTCAGATCAAAATTCTACAACGAGTGCAAAACAAAGCCCTGAGATTCGCAACCAACACACGCTACCCGTACGCTCACACCACCCAAGAACTTCACCAGGCAAACGGCCTTCTCCCACTTAATATAAAATTATATTACCAAGCCAAAAAGATATGGCAGACCATAGAAGCCATAGACGAAAACACATACATCACAATAATAGACAAAAGACAACACATGACACTTTAACAGAAACTTTCCAAGTAGCCTCAGTATCACAAACGAAGAGGAACCAGACCCTATTTATACCTAAATGCTTATCAGCTAGCTAGCTATCCTGGCAGCAGGACCCACCTTAGCTTAGCTACAAATGCAACTAAATAAATGCAGGAACTTAGAGCACTGTCACCAGCTAGGACCATAAGTCCTCAAACCTGCAATTACCACAGCTTAAGCCCATCTTGCAACATGGGCACAGAATAGGTTTAGCAAACAGCCCTCAACACCATTGTAATTTGCCATAGAAAATTATATATCACAGATTAGATTTAGCAAACAGCCCTCAGCACCATTGTATTTTGCCACAGAAAAATTATATTGTAAAATTATGTGAACAATAAACAAACAAAAACAGCAAGGTGGCCGGCCCACCAACTTTACTCTTCCACTGTATTTCATCTTTCCTACTTTCTTTTCCACCCACCTACTCTGTGGTGCCTCTCTCCCCCCCTCCCCTACCTTAAAAAAAAAAGAAAAAAAAAGAATATATATATATATATATATATATATATATATATATATATCATTCTACCCTTACTTGATAATGCTGGTTGTCCAGTGTGACGCATGTCGAGTGTGAGCATGCTGTACAGAACGCCCAGTCATGCCCCACTCTCGCTAGGATCGTCAGGGCAGGAACTTTGGCTGTAGTCTGTGTAGAGTTTCCTAACTTAGTTCATGTGAGCCGTTGTACTATAAGTATTATGAATATGTATTTTGTTTTCATCTGAGTCAACGAGTTCTATTTTATATCATTAGTTATAAGTATTGTGTATAAAACTTATTTGTAATGATGAGAGGAGAGAGAGAGATTACGTAATGGGGGTCAGTGAGTGCGCCATGCGGGAGGTGGGCCTAACTCACTAGCACTCCCCTCCTCCCTCCTCCCCCTCAGTGCGTGGGAAAGCCTTTGTCTATCCCAGATTGAGAGAGATAAGTTACGTAATGATTGTCAGTGGGCGGTCCTTAGTTGTTTACGATATGCTCACTAGAGGGCCGAGTATAAAAAGGGAAGTCTCGCCACATTTTCTTCAGAACTCATTAGGCAGAGCGACTTCTCATTTCCCTTGATAACTATAGACATTCTTCTGACTGATGTGAACTTTCTCTACTATCTGTACCGCCTTTTTTCCTCTTTTCCCGACCCTTTTTAACCTCAATGATCCCTTTGGTGCAGAGCTAGTCAGCCAACGTATTATCGCTTGAGTTCTCACGAGATATATGCCTATTAGATAGCCTATTTTGGAAGGGATAACTAGAATAGGATTGATTAATGTTTGTTGCACTCGTATATGCATTTCCCTGTGTATTATTATTATTGTTCCTGTTTTCTGCTGGTCTAGGTAATGCTAGACTGGGATAAGGCTACTGGTGTTGTGATTCCCGATGTGTACTAGATTTTGTTGAATCTGTACAATCGCAACGGAGACGTGGGAAGCCTAGGTGGTCTTTCTGACTGTGTACCTTGTGAGTTTAGCACTGTGTTGCGAGTGAGGGCTTTTGCCTCTGCCACCCAACACTGTGCTAACTCGGTTGCTTTGACTTTGAGAGGATCGCCAGGAGAGAACCAGATACTAGCGATCTGGATCTCTCAAGAGAGCATCCCGTCAATTAACGTAATTTGGCCGCACAGCCTTAAGGACCTCGCTAGGCTACGAGCCGCTTGCTCAGCCATTGTTTCCTAGCCTACTACCTCCCAGCTAGACTTTGCTCGATCAGCAGATACAGAATAGTATTGAAGCTTTCCTTATGTATGATATTGTTTAAGCACTATTGATTTCATGTGTTGCACGCTTAGCTACTTTAGTGATTAGTGGCCCACGAGCACAATCCGAGTAGGCTATTGCCGGTGCATTGGCGGAGTACTTCTTTTCAATGTTTGCCATTTACTATTGCCTATTCTTATAATTCTTCTTATGTCAATTTAAACCTTTAATGATACTTAATTACCAGTGTGTTGCTTATTGAATTGCTGTTCAAAATCCGATACGTACTTCTTACGAGCATCCGAGAAGCATCTAACTTTTTCAGAAGATTCCTTGCTCGATGCTCAAGGACTATTGATTAACGTAACGTAATAGTGCCGATCCGAAGTAGAGGGTGGAGGACTTCTTAAGTTCTTAGTCAAGGGTGGATTACTTCGGCTTCGGCCAACACTATTCTTTGGTGTTGTTGTGTCTTACTTCTTTGTTTGATTGTTGACCAGACTAGATAATTCCTGTCTCTTTATTAGTCTGTTGTTGAACACTAGTACCGAGTTCTTATATACCCCGTTATAGCAGATCGAACTCTGGAGGGTATTGGTGTTTTTTGTTCGGCTGGCAGTACTCAGGGTTTGGGATCGTGTGTTTCCGTTGTGGCAGCGAGCCGTACTCGAGTCCTGATTGAGAGCCCTGGTGTACCCGAGTGCCAGGTCGTAACAAATGGCGACCTTGCTTAGGATTTTGTGAACAGTATAAATTTTTGCAGAGTTGTACAACATTTGTTTGTTTGTTTTTAGCGTGCATATTGAAGAATATTTTTTTTGTATGGCAATTAGTAGAGCATTTAAGAGACTCCAGTTAATTTAGTAATTAGTGCTTGCATAGGAAGTTTAACACTTTTGTCTCGAGAATTTTGTTGTGGACTTCAGTATGTCGTGCCCTAGCACTGACGATGAGCGAGAGATGCCATTTGAAGAGGTGCCGTTAGTAACCAGTGAGGAGGATGCTAGAGTTTTTGTGAGTAAGCGGTACCACGTGACGGAGGAGAGGCTGACTGGGGTGGATGTTTATGGCTTGCACCTGATAGCCAAGGTTTTGGGCATTTCCAATGTAGTAGGGATGTCCAAGGGGGAGCTGATTTCCTGGGTGTTGCGTGGGCGACATGGGGTTTCGGAGGCGAGGGCGTCTGGGGGGGTTCCTCCCCAGATCCCCTCTCACTCGACTCCCACAGTGCCGTCCACTCAGTTACCGGAGGTTAGCACTCTCCCACAGAGGGATGAGAATTGGCAGATTGGAGTGCCCTCGGGTGGTGCACATGGTGGTTCCCCAGTTTTTGCCCCCCCTCCTTCAGTAGTGACAGCTCCCTCTTCCTGCCTGTCTCCAGATATGGTATTTAGACTTGAGCTTGCTAAGATTGAGAATAGGAAGCATGAGATTGAGGTTGAGGCTAGGAAGCAGGAGAATGAGACTAGGAGGCATGAGATTGAGGCTGAGACTAGGAGGCATGAGGCTGAGCTTAGGTACGACTCAGAGAAATATTGTGCTCAATTAGATTTAGATAAGACTCGTGCAGAGTCGACAGGGACTCGGATGGGCCGTGAGGGCCAAGTAAGAGAACAGTCCTTGGCCCACTTAGTCAAATTGGTGCCGGTATTTAGTGAGACTGAAGTCACAGAATTTTTTAATCGTTTTGAGAAGAAGTGTAGGGAGCATAATTGGCCTGAAGAGAAGTGGACAGCTCTAGTCTCCTCAAGACTTACGGGTAAGGGTCTGAAGGCTTATGATGCACTGCCTTTAGAGTCTTGCATTGACTACCCAGAATTGAAGAGAGCTGTCCTACGGGCATACGAGTTGCAACCAGAAACATATCGATTGAAGTTTCGGGGTGTTACAAAGACTAGGGAGGCGACCTTTCTTGAACATGCCCGGGACTTAAAAGATGCACTTACAAACTGGACACGTTCTGAGAAAGCTGAGACGGCCGAACAGTTGACTGAGCTGTTTCTGCTCGAGCAGTTTTATAAGTGTACTGGTGCAGAAATGACTTTAACTATTAAAGAAAAGAACCCAAAAACTCTACAGGAGGCAGCTGAGATGGCTGACCTCCGGCTATCACTAATTCGTGGGTGCGGGTCTGTCCAGCGTAGTGAGGCAGGTAACAAGGGGCGTGACGCCCCACCCCCCCGAGTTAGTGATATACATTATGCAAACAAGTACAAGAGCCATGATACCAAGACTGACCACAAGACTAGCACCGTCCCATTTAAGAAGGGGCCGGGCCCTTCCCAGTACCAAGGGAAGCCCAAAGGGGAGTTGGAGTGTTATCATTGTCATGAAAAGGGGCACTTTGCAAGAGTCTGTCCTAGCAAACCACCTACAGCAGCTGTGTCTTTGGCCTGCAACATTGGTGTGTCTCCGAAGTCATCTGAGTTTGCCCGGGGCAGTTCGTCAGAGGCTGAGGCACAGCCAATGCAGAAGCACCTGGGAGGCTCGAACCCTGCTCAGGATGTTTTTTGCGACCATAGAGGGCGGGGTTGCGTGATGTGGGTGGGGCGCAAGCATGGAGTAGAGGTCTTGCGTGATACAGGTGCTTCCCAGACTCTGATGAACAACTTGACTGGCTACCCTATAAACGCGGCTCGGGTGGTAGTGGTGCAGGGTATTAATGCAACTCGGTCATACCCGCTGGTGCGGTTGGAGTTGGAGGTGGATGGTGTGGCACGTGAATTGGATGTCGGGATTGTGGAGAAACTGCCAGTGGAGGGCGTCGACCTTCTTCTCGGCAACGACTTTGCAATGCCCGCTTCTGAGGTTCTACCCTTAGTCGTTGCCGAGAGGCCGGCCGACGTGAGTAGGGAAGAGCAAGAGTGGGTCGAGCGGTGCCAGACACAACCCATGGCGTGTGTTGTCACCCGAGCTCGGGCAGCTAAAGTGTCACAGCCTAGTCCTCCGTCTTCAGACCAGCGGAGGAACGATCAACAGGAGGAGGCTAAAGCTGGAGTTGGTTTTAAGAGTTTTGACTCGGCGGCTCTCCCGGGTGATTCAGTATTGGCCCCTATGTTAGAGTCTGGAGAGGCCCCAGGACCTGTCACAGCTAGTGAGGAGGTAGGGCAGGAAGAGACTCTGAGGCAGCAACGTTACACACGGAGAGAAAAAAGGGTTGCTCAGTTTGATATTGGGGGAGGACTTGGGTTGCTTCGGAAGCATCTAGACAGGTTGGTTCCCTCAGATATTTGTAAACTGCAGTTGGAGGATCCGAAAGTTCAGAAGTGTGGTAATGGTGCTGTCGAGATCAAACACGAGGACGGGGAAGCATGTCATGTGAACCTGTTGGAGGAGTTTGTGAGGCAACCACCTGAGCAGCCTACTGTCCCTGCGTTGGTCTGCCGCGGCCAAGGTGGAGAAGGAGAGGGGGGCAGTAGGGCACAGGTGGAGGAGAGTAGGGATTGTCATGTCTCGGCGGAGCAGTGGGCGGGGGACACGAGTCTGGTGGCTGTGGAAGCGCTAGAGCACCTGCCTGAGCAGCAGTGTGCAGCACTCCAGCACCAGCTCGGTTCATACCCCACTGGTCGTGCCGAGCCCCTGAGTCTCACAACTCGGGCGGTGCAAGATGTTCCGCGGGCAGGTCACGTGAATGTTGAAAGACCGTTAGCCTCGTTGTTTCGGTGGTTCAAGGTGGGCGACGAGGCTTTGGCATGGTTGCCAGGTCAGGGTCGACCCATGGCTGCCAAGGGTGGTGGTCAAAAGGAGGACATTGAGCAGATTGGTGAGGTTGGCTGTGGAGTGGATGTGCCCGGTCATCACATAGCCTCCCAATGCTGCTCTAGTCTAATGCAACAGCCCTACCATAGACCGACTGTATCTGGCCATGTCTCTAAAAGCGGTGATGCTGAGCAGGCAGATGTCGTCACAAGGAATGCGGGGGTGCGCATGTACGGTATCGGCGGGGAAGCCTTAGCAATAATGAACTATGGGAGTGACTGCACAGGTGGTACTGATTGTCCCTCTCATGACCTGGCTGTTCTAGGGACGAAGGTGGAGAAGGAGGGAGACTACAGGTTAGAAGCTGCGGTCTCGGCTGGGTTGTGGGAGGGCACTAGGCATGTTGTTCGTGGAGACAGTGCAAGGCAGTTGTTTACTAGGCTATGGCAGTACTTTCGCATGTTTGTTGCTTCTCCAGGCCTGATGTACGGGGTAGAATCCGACATGCAGGCTGGAGATAGTGCAAGGCTCAGTTTAATTCCCTACCGTATAAATCCTGCTCGACAGCCTATGGTGCAAGCAGAGCTGGATTACGTGTGGACGAAGGGTCTGAGGGATAAGGAATGTCGTGAGTGGTCGTTGCCTGTAACTTTGCAACCAGTGTTAAGTGGCAAGATCAGTGAGTGTGTTGATTGCGAGAGTGTGTGTGCATTATCCCTGACAGACGCCTATTCCATATCAAGAGTTGACGACACCATAGACCGCCTCGGGGCTGCATCGCCTATCACGAAAGTAGATTTAGTAAAGGGTTGCTGGCAGGTGCCTTTGTCCGAGCGTGCTGGGGAGGTATGTGGTTTTGTTGTGGACGGGAGTACCTACCAGTGCAATGTTATGCCTGACGGACTTAAGAATGCACCAGCAACGTTTCAGAACCTGATGAATTAAATTGTAAAGGACGATGATGGGCTGGAGCATCCTGTTAGTTTCTGCTCGGAGAAGTACAATTCGGCCCAGGGGAGCTGCTCTGTTGTCGAGGAGGAGCTGCTGGCGGTTGTGCTTGCGCTGGGGCATTTCGAGGTCTATGTTCCAGCCTATGGTCCGGTCGTTGTAGTTTACCCAGATCATCACCCTCTCAAGTTCTTGGACCAGTTTCACAATCGGAATATGAGGCTGACCAGGTGGTCACTAAGGTTATTGGTATATAACCTGGACATACGCCATATTGCCGGTTGTGACAACGTGGTTGCAGATGGTCGTTCAAGGGTATATGATCCTGGGTAGATTGACACACGGGTAGCCTCCTGCTTTAGTTTGAATAGTATTTTGCGCTTGGTGCTTGTTGGCTCGCGGTTGTAGCCCAGCGTATTGGGTCGTAAAGCAGGAGTTGAGCGTTTGGTATAGAAGAAAATAGGCTGCCCTTATAGTGCAGCCGGAAAAAAACATATTAAAATATAAAAAAATCATATAAAAACTCTTTCTTTTTGATATAGATAATTGTATAAGTTTGTCATAGCCTATTGAGTTTGAGTAGTCCACGAACTATCAAACGGCTGAGCTGCTGTAAGCTCGCTCTGGGAGCATGATATTGTGTCTTTTTTGCTATTGGTGGGAGGAGTTATAAAATGTGATTTTTTTTTATATATAATAAGATGTGTTTTAGTGATAAACTCAGCTTTGTTTTAGTGCCATGCGGTCGCTGGGTGTGAGGGGCTTGATGGGGTTCTGTGTGTGTCAGATTTTAGCTCAGGGTTGAGCAAGTAAAATCTTGGGGGAGGTGTGACGCATGTCGAGTGTGAGCATGCTGTACAGAACGCCCAGTCATGCCCCACTCTCGCTAGGATCGTCAGGGCAGGAACTTTGGCTGTAGTCTGTGTAGAGTTTCCTAACTTAGTTCATGTGAGCCGTTGTACTATAAGTATTATGAATATGTATTTTGTTTTCATCTGAGTCAACGAGTTCTATTTTATATCATTAGTTATAAGTATTGTGTATAAAACTTATTTGTAATGATGAGAGGAGAGAGAGAGATTACGTAACGGGGGTCAGTGAGTGCGCCATGCGGGAGGTGGGCCTAACTCACTAGCACTCCCCTCCTCCCTCCTCCCCCTCCCCCTCCTCCCCCTCGCCGAAGACAGCGAGGACGGCAACCTACAAAGGAATTAAATACTAATCCGTCAAGAACCGCGAATTTGGATAAATCTCCACCAACACGACCCAAATTCAAAACCGTCAGGGATAACGACCGAGGACCGAGGACAGCCATGAATGTAAATGTAGATCCGACCAGAACCAATAATTCGATGAAAGAACGTAATGCGAGTTCTAAAACCGCAACTTTAAAGGTTTTCTATGCAAACGCTCGTAGCATACGCAATAAATTTTCAGATTTAGAGGAACTAGTGTTTACAGAAAATTATGATGTGATTGGCATAACAGAATCTTGGCTCAATACAGAAGATAGAGACTTTTTAGCAGAGTATTCACTTCCCGGTTATGTAATGTTTGAGAACAGCCGAATAAATAAAAATGGAGGTGGCGTTTTATTTTATATCAAAGAAAGTCTTAACCCGACCCTCGTGTCAAAACCTCAAATTGTGAACGTCGACACATCTTTTGTGCTAATAAAGAATAATAAAGGTACAAAAACAATACTTGCGTTAATATACAGACCTCCAGCTCAATCAGTGCAAACTGACCGAGAAATTTACGAACAAATTGCAGATGTAAGTAACTCACAAGATACCGTAATTTTTGGCGACTTTAATTTACCTGTGACCAAGTGGGGCGATACTCTTACTTCACACTCCGGACATGACTTGTATACGAACTTGCAAGAGAGTTCGCTTTATCAATTTGTTCGAACGCCGACCCGTGGTAATAACGTTCTTGACATTGTACTTGCAACAAAAGAAGAATTGATAGAGAATTTGAATGTTGGTGATGAATTCAGTAACAGCGACCATCGTACGATAACTTTCACTTTAAAGTTTACTAGTAACGAACCAAATAGTAGCATCGAAAAAGTCCCTAATTTCAAGAAAGCAAACTTCCATAAACTTAGAGCTATGTTTAAAGAAACTGACTGGAGCTTTTTAATTAACAATAACGACATAAATACATCTTGGAAGTTATTCGAAACCACTTACCTAAAAGCAGTGCAAGACTGCATACCATCGAAAATACGGCGTCCAGGCCATAATAATAAGCCCAAATGGTGGAATAAAGATATTTCAAACTGCCTGCTTGCTAAAAAATTTGCTAATGATAGATTAAAATCCTCACAAAATGACGAAGAACGGGTGAAATTTGTAGAGCTACGACGCAAAGCCAAAAAGTTAATTAAGCAAAGTAAAAAGACCTTAGAGTTACATATTGCGAATCAAAGTAAAACAAACCCGAAAGAATTCTATAGTTATATCAGAAAGAAAAAAGTAGTTACTTCAACTGTTGGACCGTTAGTCGATGAAAAAGGAGAATACACCAAAGACGAAGTACAAATGAGTAATGCCCTCAATACCTTCTTTGCATCAGTTTTTACAACCGAAGATCTCAGTGATATCCCTACACCATCGCCGATTCAGATTGATAATTCAGATGTTCTAAGCAATATCACCGTTACAGAGAGAGAAGTATTGAATTGTTTAGATAAACTCAAAGTAAATAAAACGCCAGGACCTGATACAATCTCGCCTAGAGTTCTAAAGGAAGCTAAGAATGAGCTCTCCAAACCACTGACATTACTATTCAATAAATCCTTGCAGTCTGGAACTATGCCTGATCAGTGGAAGCTAGCCAACGTAACACCGATATTCAAAAAAGGCAGCAAATCCCTACCCAGTAACTATCGTCCAATTAGCTTAACCTCAGTTGTATGTAAAATGCTAGAAACGGTCATACGAGACAGACTCGTAAATCACTTAGAGGAAAATAACATACTTAAAGATACTCAACACGGCTTCGTAAAAAACGTTCCTGTTTAACAAACCTCTTAGACTTCTTCCACGATATCCTCAACCTCTACGATGAGAGTAAAGCTGTAGATATTATATACCTTGATTTTCAAAAGGCCTTTGACAAAGTTCCCCACAAACGTTTACTGCTAAAACTAAAAGCGCATGGAATACAAGACGGTGTGTTGAAATGGATAGAAAATTGGCTCAACAACAGAAAGCAAAGAGTAGTCATAAACGGTAAGGCATCTAAATGGACCAATGTAAGTAGCGGGGTACCCCAGGGATCGGTACTAGGACCAATTCTCTTTCTAATTTACATCAACGACATAGATGAGGGTCTCACCTGCACAATCTCAAAATTTGCTGACGATACAAAAATTGCAAATAGCGTACTCTCAAAAGAACAAGTTGACGATATGCAACACAATCTAGATAAATTGTCATGTTGGGCCCAAATTTGGCAAATGAGTTTCAATGCGGATAAATGTAAAGTACTACATGTCGGATACCTAAATGAGAAAGCAAACTATTCGATGAATGGCACTCAGCTTAAGAATGTAAACAGAGAAACTGATCTGGGAGTAACAATATCGAGTAACCTAAAACCGAGTCAACAATGTTCAGAAGTTGTTAAGAAGGCAAACAAAATAATTGGCTTTATAGGCAGGTCATTTGAGCATAAATCCAAAGAAGTTATCCTAACCCTTTACAATTCCTTAGTCCGCCCTCTTCTGGAATACTGCGTTCAATCCTGGTGCCCTTATTACCAAAAAGATATAAACAAGCTAGAACGAGTTCAACGTAGAGTTACCAAAATGATACCTAGCCTAAAGAACAAACCATACGAAGAGCGTCTTAGAGAATTAAATCTATTTCCTTTAACCCAGCGCAGATTAAGAGGCGACTTAATTCAAGTGTTCAAAATCATCAAAGGCATCGACAATATGAACTGTAGTAAGTACTTCACTATCGACCAATCTAATTACACACGGGGAAACGGTTGCAAAATTATTGGTAAATCTTTTAACTCGCACGAATCTAAGAATTTCTTCTTCAATCGAGTTGTCAACTTGTGGAATGGGCTTCCCCGAAACGTTATAGACTGCAGCACCGTTGATTCATTTAAATTCCGCCTAGACAAATATCTCGCATCAAACCCGCGACTGACTGCGTTTGTAAATGAATAACTTTATCCTCCCCTCAGTTACTAACCCATATGTCCCCTACTAACTTCCTAGTCCTGCCACGTTAGTGGCAGGGCAGTAGTTCCCTTTCCAATGTTCCCTTACCCACTCTAAACCACTGTTTGGACACTTGATCCTCAGTGTTTTGGAGGACAAGCAGCCTAGAAGGGTCACTAGATCTGTTGTTGCTTGATTTCCTTTGTACTCCTTTGTACTAGTGCGTGGGAAAGCCTTCGTCTATCCCAGATTGAGAGAGATAAGTTACGTAATGATTGTCAGTGGGCGGTCCTTAGTTGTTTACGATATGCTCACTAGAGGGCCGAGTATAAAAAGGGAAGTCTCGCCACATTTTCTTCAGAACTCATTAGGCAGAGCGACTTCTCATTTCCCTTGATAACTATTGACATTCTTCTGACTGATGTGAACTTTCTCTACTATCTGTACCGCCTTTTTTCCTCTTTTCCCGACCCTTTTTAACCTCAATGATCCCTTTGGTGCAGAGCTAGTCAGCCAACGTATTATCGCTTGAGTTCTCACGAGATATATGCCTATTAGATAGCCTATTTTGGAAGGGATAACTAGAATAGGATTGATTAATGTTTGTTGCACTCGTATATGCATTTCCCTGTGTATTATTATTATTGTTCCTGTTTTCTGCTGGTCTAGGTAATGCTAGACTGGGATAAGGCTACTGGTGTTGTGATTCCCGATGTGTACTAGATTTTGTTGAATCTGTACAATCGCAACGGAGACGTGGGAAGCCTAGGTGGTCTTTCTGACTGTGTACCTTGTGAGTTTAGCACTGTGTTGCGAGTGAGGGCTTTTGCCTCTGCCACCCAACACTGTGCTAACTCGGTTGCTTTGACTTTGAGAGGATCGCCAGGAGAGAACCAGATACTAGCGATCTGGATCTCTCAAGAGAGCATCCCGTCAATTAACGTAATTTGGCCGCACAGCCTTAAGGACCTCGCTAGGCTACGAGCCGCTTGCTCAGCCATTGTTTCCTAGCCTACTACCTCTCAGCTAGACTTTGCTCGATCAGCAGATACAGAATAGTATTGAAGCTTTCCTTATGTATGATATTGTTTAAGCACTATTGATTTCATGTGTTGCACGCTTAGCTACTTTAGTGATTAGTGGCCCACGAGCACAATCCGAGTAGGCTATTGCCGGTGCATTGGCGGAGTACTTCTTTTCAATGTTTGCCATTTACTATTGCCTATTCTTATAATTCTTCTTATGTCAATTTAAACCTTTAATGATACTTAATTACCAGTGTGTTGCTTATTGAATTGCTGTTCAAAATCCGATACGTACTTCTTACGAGCATCCGAGAAGCATCTAACTTTTTCAGAAGATTCCTTGCTCGATGCTCAAGGACTATTGATTAACGTAACGTAATAGTGCCGATCCGAAGTAGAGGGTGGAGGACTTCTTAAGTTCTTAGTCAAGGGTGGATTACTTCGGCTTCGGCCAACACTATTCTTTGGTGTTGTTGTGTCTTACTTCTTTGTTTGATTGTTGACCAGACTAGATAATTCCTGTCTCTTTATTAGTCTGTTGTTGAACACTAGTACCGAGTTCTTATATACCCCGTTATAGCAGATCGAACTCTGGAGGGTATTGGTGTTTTTTGTTCGGCTGGCAGTACTCAGGGTTTGGGATCGTGTGTTTCCGTTGTGGCAGCGAGCCGTACTCGAGTCCTGATTGAGAGCCCTGGTGTACCCGAGTGCCAGGTCGTAACAAATGGCGACCTTGCTTAGGATTTTGTGAACAGTATACATTTTTGCAGAGTTGTACAACATTTGTTTGTTTGTATTTTAGCGTGCATATTGAAGAATATTTTTTTTGTATGGCAATTAGTAGAGCATTTAAGAGACTCCAGTTAATTTAGTAATTAGTGCTTGCATAGGAAGTTTAACACTTTTGTCTCGAGAATTTTGTTGTGGACTTCAGTATGTCGTGCCCTAGCACTGACGATGAGCGAGAGATGCCATTTGAAGAGGTGCCGTTAGTAACCAGTGAGGAGGTTGCTAGAGTTTTTGTGAGTAAGCGGTACCACGTAACGGAGGAGAGGCTGACTGGGGTGGATGTGTATGGCTTGCACCTGATAGCCAAGGTTTTGGGCATTTCCAATGTAGTAGGGATGTCCAAGGGGGAGCTGATTTCCTGGGTGTTGCGTGGGCGACATGGGGTTTCGGAGGAGAGGGCGTCTGGGGGGGTTCCTCCCCAGATCCCCTCTCACTCGACTCCCACAGTGCCGTCCACTCAGTTACCGGAGGTTAGCACTCTCCCACAGAGGGATGAGAATTGGCAGATTGGAGTGCCCTCGGGTGGTGCACATGGTGGTTCCCCAGTTTTTGCCCCCCCTCCTTCAGTAGTGACAGCTCCCTCTTCCTGCCTGTCTCCAGATATGGTATTTAGACTTGAGCTTGCTAAGATTGAGAATAGGAAGCATGAGATTGAGGTTGAGGCTAGGAAGCAGGAGAATGAGACTAGGAGGCATGAGATTGAGGCTGAGACTAGGAGGCATGAGGCTGAGCTTAGGTACGACTCAGAGAAATATTGTGCTCAATTAGATTTAGATAAGACTCGTGCAGAGTCGACAGGGACTCGGATGGGCCGTGAGGGCCAAGTAAGAGAACAGTCCTTGGCCCACTTAGTCAAATTGGTGCCGGTATTTAGTGAGACTGAAGTCACAGAATTTTTTAATCGTTTTGAGAAGAAGTGTAGGGAGCATAATTGGCCTGAAGAGAAGTGGGCAGCTCTAGTCTCCTCAAGACTTACGGGTAAGGGTCTGAAGGCTTATGATGCACTGCCTTTAGAGTCTTGCATTGACTACCCAGAATTGAAGAGAGCTGTCCTACGGGCATACGAGTTGCAACCAGAAACATATCGATTGAAGTTTCGGGGTGTTACAAAGACTAGGGAGGCGACCTTTCTTGAACATGCCCGGGACTTAAAAGATGCACTTACAAACTGGACACGTTCTGAGAAAGCTGAGACGGCCGAACAGTTGGACTGAGCTGTTTCTGCTCGAGCAGTTTTATAAGTGTACTGGTGCAGAAATGACTTTAACTATTAAAGAAAAGAACCCAAAAACTCTACAGGAGGCAGCTGAGATGGCTGACCTCCGGCTATCACTAATTCGTGGGTGCGGGTCTGCCCAGCGTAGTGAGGCAGGTAACAAGGGGCGTGACGCCCCACCCCCCCGAGTTAGTGATATACATTATGCAAACAAGTACAAGAGCCATGATACCAAGACTGACCACAAGACTAGCACCGTCCCATTTAAGAAGGGGCCGGGCCCTTCCCAGTACCAAGGGAAGCCCAAAGGGGAGTTGGAGTGTTATCATTGTCATGAAAAGGGGCACTTTGCAAGAGTCTGTCCTAGCAAACCACCTACAGCAGCTGTGTCTTTGGCCTGCAACATTGGTGTGTCTCCGAAGTCATCTGAGTTTGCCCGGGGCAGTTCGTCAGAGGCTGAGGCACAGCCAATGCAGAAGCACCTGGGAGGCTCGAACCCTGCTCAGGATGTTTTTTGCGACCATAGAGGGCGGGGTTGCGTGATGTGGGCGGGGCGCAAGCATGGAGTAGAGGTCTTGCGTGATACAGGTGCTTCCCAGACTCTGATGAACAACTTGACTGGCTACCCTATAAACGCGGCTCGGGTTGTAGTGGTGCAGGGTATTAATGCAACTCGGTCATACCCGCTGGTGCGGTTGGAGTTGGAGGTGGATGGTGTGGCACGTGAATTGGATGTCGGGATTGTGGAGAAACTGCCAGTGGAGGGCGTCGACCTTCTTCTCGGCAACGACTTTGCAATGCCCGCTTCTGAGGTTCTACCCTTAGTCGTTGCCGAGAGGCCGGCCGACGTGAGTAGGGAAGAGCAAGAGTGGGTCGAGCGGTGCCAGACACAACCCATGGCGTGTGTTGTCACCCGAGCTCGGGCAGCTAAAGTGTCACAGCCTAGTCCTCCGTCTTCAGACCAGCGGAGGAACGATCAACAGGAGGAGGCTAAAGCTGGAGTTGGTTTTAAGAGTTTTGACTCGGCGGCTCTCCCGGGTGATTCAGTATTGGCCCCTATGTTAGAGTCTGGAGAGGCCCCAGGACCTGTCACAGCTAGTGAGGAGGTAGGGCAGGAAGAGACTCCGAGGCAGCAACGTTACACACGGAGAGAAAAAAGGGTTGCTCAGTTTGATATTGGGGGAGGACTTGGGTTGCTTCGGAAGCATCTAGACAGGTTGGTTCCCTCAGATATTTGTAAACTGCAGTTGGAGGATCCGGAAGTTCAGAAGTGTGGTAATGGTGCTGTCGAGATCAAACACGAGGACGGGGAAGCATGTCATGTGAACCTGTTGGAGGAGTTTGTGAGGCAACCACCTGAGCAGCCTACTGTCCCTGCGTTGGTCTGCCGCGGCCAAGGTGGAGAAGGAGAGGGGGGCAGTAGGGCACAGGTGGAGGAGAGTAGGGATTGTCATGTCTCGGCGGAGCAGTGGGCGGGGGACACGAGTCTGGTGGCTGTGGAAGCGCTAGAGCACCTGCCTGAGCAGCAGTGTGCAGCACTCCAGCACCAGCTCGGTTCATACCCCACTGGTCGTGCCGAGCCCCTGAGTCTCACAACTCGGGCGGTGCAAGATGTTCCGCGGGCAGGTCACGTGAATGTTGAAAGACCGTTAGCCTCGTTGTTTCGGTGGTTCAAGGTGGGCGACGAGGCTTTGGCATGGTTGCCAGGTCAGGGTCGACCCATGGCTGCCAAGGGTGGTGGTCAAAAGGAGGACATTGAGCAGATTGGTGAGGTTGGCTGTGGAGTGGATGTGCCCGGTCGTCACATAGCCTCCCAATGCTGCTCTAGTCTAATGCAACAGCCCTACCATAGACCGACTGTATCTGGCCATGTCTCTAAAAGCGGTGATGCTGAGCAGGCAGATGTCGTCACAAGGAATGCGGGGGTGCGCATGTACGGTATCGGCGGGGAAGCCTTAGCAATAATGAACTATGGGAGTGACTGCACAGGTGGTACTGATTGTCCCTCTCATGACCTGGCTGTTCTAGGGACGAAGGTGGAGAAGGAGGGAGACTACAGGTTAGAAGCTGCGGTCTCGGCTGGGTTGTGGGAGGGCACTAGGCATGTTGTTCGTGGAGACAGTGCAAGGCAGTTGTTTACTAGGCTATGGCAGTACTTTCGCATGTTTGTTGCTTCTCCAGGCCTGATGTACGGGGTAGAATCCGACATGCAGGCTGGAGATAGTGCAAGGCTCAGTTTAATTCCCTACCGTATAAATCCTGCTCGACAGCCTATGGTGCAAGCAGAGCTGGATTACGTGTGGACGAAGGGTCTGAGGGATAAGGAATGTCGTGAGTGGTCGTTGCCTGTAACTTTGCAACCAGTGTTAAGTGGCAAGATCAGTGAGTGTGTTGATTGCGAGAGTGTGTGTGCATTATCCCTGACAGACGCCTATTCCATATCAAGAGTTGACGACACCATAGACCGCCTCGGGGCTGCATCGCCTATCACGAAAGTAGATTTAGTAAAGGGTTGCTGGCAGGTGCCTTTGTCCGAGCGTGCTGGGGAGGTATGTGGTTTTGTTGTGGACGGGAGTACCTACCAGTGCAATGTTATGCCTGACGGACTTAAGAATGCACCAGCAACGTTTCAGAACCTGATGAATGAAATTGTAAAGGACGATGATGGGCTGGAGCATCCTGTTAGTTTCTGCTCGGAGAAGTACAATTCGGCCCAGGGGAGCTGCTCTGTTGTCGAGGAGGAGCTGCTGGCGGTTGTGCTTGCGCTGGGGCATTTCGAGGTCTATGTTCCAGCCTATGGTCCGGTCGTTGTAGTTTACCCAGATCATCACCCTCTCAAGTTCTTGGACCAGTTTCACAATCGGAATATGAGGCTGACCAGGTGGTCACTAAGGTTATTGGTATATAACCTGGACATACGCCATATTGCCGGTTGTGACAACGTGGTTGCAGATGGTCGTTCAAGGGTATATGATCCTGGGTAGATTGACACACGGGTAGCCTCCTGCTTTAGTTTGAATAGTATTTTGCGCTTGGTGCTTGTTGGCTCGCGGTTGTAGCCCAGCGTATTGGGTCGTAAAGCAGGAGTTGAGCGTTTGGTATAGAAGAAAATAGGCTGCCCTTATAGTGCAGCCGGAAAAAAACATATTAAAATATAAAAAAATCATATAAAAACTCTTTCTTTTTGATATAGATAATTGTATAAGTTTGTCATAGCCTATTGAGTTTGAGTAGTCCACGAACTATCAAACGGCTGAGCTGCTGTAAGCTCGCTCTGGGAGCATGATATTGTGTCTTTTTTGCTATTGGTGGGAGGAGTTATAAAATGTGAATTTTTTTTATATATAATAAGATGTGTTTTAGTGATAAACTCAGCTTTGTTTTAGTGCCATGCGGTCGCTGAGTGTGAGGGGCTTGATGGGGTTCTGTGTGTGTCAGATTTTAGCTCAGGGTTGAGCAAGTAAAATCTTGGGGGAGGTGTGACGCATGTCGAGTGTGAGCATGCTGTACAGAACGCCCAGTCATGCCCCACTCTCGCTAGGATCGTCAGGGCAGGAACTTTGGCTGTAGTCTGTGTAGAGTTTCCTAACTTAGTTCATGTGAGCCGTTGTACTATAAGTATTATGAATATGTATTTTGTTTTCATCTGAGTCAACGAGTTCTATTTTATATCATTAGTTATAAGTATTGTGTATAAAACTTATTTGTAATGATGAGAGGAGAGAGAGAGATTACGTAACGGGGGTCAGTGAGTGCGCCATGCGGGAGGTGGGCCTAACTCACTAGCACTCCCCTCTTCCCTCCTCCCCCTCAGTGCGTGGGAAAGCCTTTGTCTATCCCAGATTGAGAGAGATAAGTTACGTAATGATTGTCAGTGGGCGGTCCTTAGTTGTTTACGATATGCTCACTAGAGGGCCGAGTATAAAAAGGGAAGTCTCGCCACATTTTCTTCAGAACTCATTAGGCAGAGCGACTTCTCATTTCCCTTGATAACTATAGACATTCTTCTGACTGATGTGAACTTTCTCTACTATCTGTACCGCCTTTTTTCCTCTTTTCCCGACCCTTTTTAACCTCAATGATCCCTTTGGTGCAGAGCTAGTCAGCCAACGTATTATCGCTTGAGTTCTCACGAGATATATGCCTATTAGATAGCCTATTTTGGAAGGGATAACTAGAATAGGATTGATTAATGTTTGTTGCACTCGTATATGCATTTCCCTGTGTATTATTATTATTGTTCCTGTTTTCTGCTGGTCTAGGTAATGCTAGACTGGGATAAGGCTACTGGTGTTGTGATTCCCGATGTGTACTAGATTTTGTTGAATCTGTACAATCGCAACGGAGACGTGGGAAGCCTAGGTGGTCTTTCTGACTGTGTACCTTGTGAGTTTAGCACTGTGTTGCGAGTGAGGGCTTTTGCCTCTGCCACCCAACACTGTGCTAACTCGGTTGCTTTGACTTTGAGAGGATCGCCAGGAGAGAACCAGATACTAGCGATCTGGATCTCTCAAGAGAGCATCCCGTCAATTAACGTAATTTGGCCGCACAGCCTTAAGGACCTCGCTAGGCTACGAGCCGCTTGCTCAGCCATTGTTTCCTAGCCTACTACCTCCCAGCTAGACTTTGCTCGATCAGCAGATACAGAATAGTATTGAAGCTTTCCTTATGTATGATATTGTTTAAGCACTATTGATTTCATGTGTTGCACGCTTAGCTACTTTAGTGATTAGTGGCCCACGAGCACAATCCGAGTAGGCTATTGCCGGTGCATTGGCGGAGTACTTCTTTTCAATGTTTGCCATTTACTATTGCCTATTCTTATAATTCTTCTTATGTCAATTTAAACCTTTAATGATACTTAATTACCAGTGTGTTGCTTATTGAATTGCTGTTCAAAATCCGATACGTACTTCTTACGAGCATCCGAGAAGCATCTAACTTTTTCAGAAGATTCCTTGCTCGATGCTCAAGGACTATTGATTAACGTAACGTAATAGTGCCGATCCGAAGTAGAGGGTGGAGGACTTCTTAAGTTCTTAGTCAAGGGTGGATTACTTCGGCTTCGGCCAACACTATTCTTTGGTGTTGTTGTGTCTTACTTCTTTGTTTGATTGTTGACCAGACTAGATAATTCCTGTCTCTTTATTAGTCTGTTGTTGAACACTAGTACCGAGTTCTTATATACCCCGTTATAGCAGATCGAACTCTGGAGGGTATTGGTGTTTTTTGTTCGGCTGGCAGTACTCAGGGTTTGGGATCGTGTGTTTCCGTTGTGGCAGCGAGCCGTACTCGAGTCCTGATTGAGAGCCCTGGTGTACCCGAGTGCCAGGTCGTAACACCAGTGAAACGCGTCGTATATCCTGTATCATCATGTACATTATGTAACCCTGTACCACCATGAATTTTGCCCATCTCATTCATCTACTTCCTGCCACCCAGCGAAAACTCATCAGAGACCTGGAAACTTTGAATAATAAATTTCCAACGCAGAAATTGCTATTTCTTTCAACCTCGTATGTATTAAAGACAATTTATTACCTGGCTTTACTAATATATATATATATATATATATATATTGGTCTTTTTCTGACTGGCTATGTCTGTGTTTGTACTGTTGTCTGGCGTTCTGTCTTTGGTTCCACTTTTAATTCACATCTGTGGGTGTTGCTGTCTCCCCGTCTGTACATTTTTCTCTGAGTTGGTGTTATGTGCACATTTATAATCTACACTTTTCACTGTTGTCAGCTGTTCAGGTATTCTTCAAAATATTATTCATGTTATTTTTATCAATTACCATGTGTTCGTGTTGTCTTTCCTTTAAACATGCTCCTTTCATTGATAATTATTTTATATTTCAGAGTAAGAGAGAGAGAGAGAGAGAGAGAGAGAGAGAGAGAGAGAGAGAGAGAGAGAGAGAATAAGCAAAACAACGGAGCGAAATAGAGCAAGAGTGAAGGAGAGAATAAGAGAACGAAATTAAGAGGTAGCGTATAGGAAGAGAGGTCTCGGCATATGTCTCTTTGGCTAGGTATCATCCGGTTAGCCTGGACAGCAGCAGTAAGGTTATATACCCTCTGTCCTGAAGCCCACCTACACCACTACTGTCACGGGCTTGATATCACACATGGACTGACGCATTGCTTGGAAAGAAAGTTCACGCATTAAAATGCAGTATGAGCACTTTCAGTCAGGTAAGTTTGTGTAGCTACTTACAGCCGAATTTGATATAACATGAACTTTTAAAGGTTAAGATACTTGGTTTTGACCCTCTGCTTACTAGAGTTTAGCAGTGAGGTTATATATATATATACTGTATATATGTATAGATAGATTGATAGATAGATAGATATTTTTTGGCTAAAACGACCAGTCACGGTAGGTACTTCTCTTGATTAATATTTAATTTGTTCAATCGCTGACAATTATTGTAATTCACAATTTAACTACACGAGATCATTATTGTTTTGGACTAACTCGTGTAGAGTAAACTAGATTGAAAAATTAATTATTCAGTTAATGGAAAACTTTAAACTTCTCTTGCATATTTATAATTTTATGTATACTGTTCCCGTGAGCCCCTCTCTCTCCATCATCTTTGCCCTTCCTCCCCCACCTACCCCTTCTAGTATAACCCTTTACCCCGCCCTCATCACGCCCCCTGTCTCCCGTTACTACCCCTTCCTTTACCTCCCTCCTTCTTATTTTCACCCTCATGCATTACTTGCCTCACTATTTTCTCCTGGGAAATCTAGTGTATTATTCTAGCAACAAGATGAATTCGACTCATCCCTCCTGGTTCATCGACATAGATAATATAACCTGTGTTCCACTTTTCATTACCATTCCATTCCGTACTTCTCAATCGCATGTGTAAATGCTTTTGTATTTAATTCATATAATTGTGTCTCTGTTCTAATATATCTCGTTGTAATGTTTTCTCTTTTTGCTTGAAGTGTACTTTATTTTTTTGGGGTCATACTGATAATTGGTCATACCTGATTTATCGTCCATACCCAACGTATTCACTACTTTATTTGCACTTCTGTCGTGCTTATTTATACAGTGCTTAAATGTGTGACCACATTCCAAATAATCTTGTACTGGAATCACAAAGTAAAACTTTTAATTACTTGGTTAATGTGTAGCGTAATATCTTTCCTATGTTGTACTTTATTAAACTAAGTTATATATATATATAATATATATATATATAATGTTCAGTCCCCCATTCTTTCCTGTCTTTACCCTCCCCCTCGTCTTTATCGTCTCCCTTCTTACCTCATTCATCGCCTTTCGATTACTCCTTCCCTCCTTCCTCCCGCATTCCGTCATCACTGTGTCTCAGAGGTTTTTAGATGACAGAGGTCAGGCCTCACCGTGATATTATTTAGGAGGCTTTAACACATTTTTCATAAAAGTTAGTGAATCGTTTTTGTTGGATGTTATGTTGCTTCAATTGTCATTATCATTGGTATTCATTCCAAATATGTATGCCTAATTAAACTAAT